>JBBPNQ010000185.1:0-27197 GCA_038090975.1 Boletellus pseudochrysenteroides
AGGCATTCCTGGCGTGTGTGTGAGCTCAACCATCGTTCGGATCCCCCGGGGGAACACGTACGTCCGCGACGTCCAACCGGCCGACATCTATCGCTGCGAGCGCGAGTTGCTCCAGAAACGCCCAGCCTGCCCAAGGACATGTGTGAATCATCAATGCGAATGTGGATGCGGGTACCTTCGTCGCCCATTCGATGGTGTCCATTCTTCTCGAGTACCTGTGCGCCCTTTTCAAAGACGTCCTGGGATGCGCGCGTATTGTGTGCGCGATAGGTTGCGAGTTGGTCTATGGTGGACTGGACGCTCATCGTGAACAGGTGCAAGAGGTTATGTAAACACCATCCACATTGACGATTTTTCCGCTCTGAGACAGGCGACCTCGGGACCCAACAATTCGATCATCTATGCGGTTGTGCACCGTAGAGAGCACACTTCCCAAGGCACGACATACATCCATTTGAATGGTATTGCCGAGCAGACACGACTGGCAGCGCGCGGATGTACAGATTCAGATTCACTCTACCAACTTCCTCCATCCTCTCTATCGGAATACCTGAGCCGCAGAGTGACTCCCCTCGCGCATCGGTATCGCATTAACATTACCGCATGACGCATACAAGGGGACCCAAAGAGAGCGACACCATCTGATACTCGAAACCAAACGCCTCGCCGCCCCCTGTGGCTTGTGCACATAACCCAGTCTTTTCACCGCATGGCTGTGGCCTGTCCACTACCTCTCCCCATGCCAATGTCCATCACAGTACGGCATCAGGTGGCTGACTGCGCATGTCGCTCCTCGTCCCCATCCCCTCGTCCCACCTTGTCCATATCTCCAAACGCTTGGGTCGGGTCCCGGTGACGGATTCAGGCTCGCCAGGCCCAGGGACAGGCCCATCGAGATCGTGCCAACGTACCGTACCACCCTACTTGCCGAGCGATCATCGCACATCATCGGCCAACCTCGTGTTCAAGTTTACCAACCGCGTTTCTCTCCCGGTCATCCCTTCTCGTGTACAGCATCCATGTTCATCTCCGTCCTTGGCCCTTCGATCGATGCTTGCGAACCCTGCTGTCACCCAACCCCGCTCGACCCTTATCATAAGGACAGATCGAACTGCGGCTGCCCGCTGTGCCTTCACGTCCCACTGGTCCGGACGTGTCGTGTCACGATGGCATGAATGGGCGAGGCGCGTACGTCAACCCGTATGTGTATTATGTACGGCCACTCAGGATCGCGCTACCCTAGTGTGATGTTCAGTATTGGCCACTGTCACGAGTGTCCGTCTCGGAACAGGTAAAATGAAAAGCACAGTGCGTACGTACTCTGTCCTGATGGTGCGTAGTAGTTGAATCTTGACATGACCCGATGCAGGGAGGGCGAGACTCGTCTCGGAAGCAGTCATGTGCACTGGGAAAGCAATTCCAAGCAGGTCTTGGGGGTCCCCCATGCCAAACAAGCTCCAAGTTGCGGCCAATGGGATAGGCTCCCGTACTTGCCGGGCAGCCCAAACCAAGCTTGTTGCCAGCAGCCACCAGGGACAGACGTGGGAGCACCTCATCCCTGCGACCCCTTGGCGCAATGCTGTGGTGGTAGCCAAAACGCATAAGTATCCAAATGGATTCAACTGAAACAGGGCCCATTTGGCAGGGCCGACGTTGCTGCAACACGTTTCGACGTTGTCACTGCGCCTTCAGGTTCAAAGTTCAAACTCTGTTTACTCCCACTCCGGGGCCACTGGGTGCGATGGATCGATGTGGACGGCGCCGTATACGCATTTGGTCGTCGTTTGCTATGCCTTTGGGTTGTAGTTTGTATCGTTTCGCAAGGGCACTTGCAGCAACTGTGACAAGATTCAGGCGGCGTTGAGATGTCTTTGACTGCCGCACCGGTGACGAGCTCGTTAACATCGAGACTCGGAGTACACCCCCAGTGTCCCTAATCACTCCCTCGCATTTACCCTGTCGTGAAGGACCGGGCGAGGGTGGAGTCCATTGCCCTCTCCCAAAAATAGGGGCCAAGTTATCGACTAGACCATTGCTAATCCCAGCAATATCCTCGAAGCGTGTACGGTCCTTGCAATGTAGTTCCGATGATTGTACCGGCCTGTCGGATATCTCCTCTGCGTCTCTCATGTCGACACGCGCCGTAGGAATCTCCTCGCGGCAAAGGACGACAACAGGGTACGTGAGCTCACTATGACTCACGGTCTTCCACTCGTAGGGAAATCCGTGTTTTTCGATCGCACGGTCATGATGGACGAGCGAATGTGCGTATCTCGAACAGAAAATGGGAATAAACACCAAAGCACACCTTTAGAGGGGCCTCCGCATGTATTTTATGGAAAGGACCCAGATGAGGAGCAAAGGTCCACGGTAATGGCGAAGCTGGTATGAGGCTTCACAGTACCGCTTCACTGTCGAGATCACTGTCGTATACACAGTTCAACGCAGTGCGCGACGATGAGCACAACGCCCATCATGTGTAACACCGTTTGGATATTCCACCACCATTCGGGGCCAACGTTTTGAACCACCACTGCTGGTTCACACATGGTCGCAACGCTCCAAGGGTGTCCGGATCTGGAGCGTAATTGGAGTTGGAACTAAACGGCGCCTCATCAGACGGGCGTTGGGCACAATGCCATCATCCAATCCATCGTGATTGATCTTTGACAAACAGCCCAGCCCAAAGGATCGGTTTAGGAGTCAAGATATTCGGTTTAAAACGTTCGCAGTCGTGCTTTTTTTCTTTTTTCGCAGCTCCAAGTTTGAAACTGGAAAAAGAAAAGGCAGAACAGACCACCAACTGACATACACGTTCTTAGATTTGACCAGCCACCCATGGTACGCATGTCCGTTTCAAACGGAAAGCTTTTTTTTTTTTTCTTCTTTTCAAATATGACCGGCCCTCCCCCTGCAAGGCATTTCATCTTATTGCTGATCCTGATGCATCCCGGGATGGGTTTCATTCAAGTGTGCATGCCAGAAAGTGTACCATCCGCCGCACGACATCTGGACATGCCACTGCAAGTGAACAAGGCTCTGACTAGTACATCGCTCCAGAAACATAGGAGGAAACACTATAAACAGATCTCCGAGAATGGATCGACGCGTCGACGTGGGCGAAAACCGATGGACGTACATGGTCGTCTACTTGATGGTCATCTGGCCCAACAGGGATAACAGGTCCTGCTGGTCCGCCCATTGTATTATCGCCGCCGGTAAATGCATATGGCTCCCCATTGGCATGAGTCATCTGAATATATATTGCCCGTCCTTAGGACTGCTCGTGGCTTCGTACGGAGGGATTGTGAGAGACGGGGATGTGAATGCAAGCGGGCGAATCCTAGTAAGGAAGAGGCACGAAAAGAAAAGAGCCGAGTCGTGCACCTGGTTTGAACGCGGTAAGACTCGGCAGCCTGATCAGCTGAACACCTTAACAAGGGCACGAAGATCTCCTAGGCTGGGATAGGGTGTCAGATAAAGATACTCACTCCGTACATCTCAACTTGATGTGATACATGAGAAAGAACACGGCATCGACTATTAGTAGTTGGGCGCAACGTGCCACTTCTGGCTTAGCGATCGGTGAGCAGCATCAATCTTTTCGAAGGTGACCTGGGATGTAATCGGAGTGAGAATCAACCAATTCTTCATCAAATAGACTTTGCGTACTATACTATTCTTGGATCCGGTGCTGGGCATGGTCCAGCCCTCGGCCAGTGTGGGGGAGGAGCTAGGAACTACTCACCACCCACGAAATAGATCCTTTTTATGGCCGGCAAAGTGGATACGGTTTGAGCGATGTGAGTATGAGTACGAAAAGCCCCAGCCTCCCAAAGAGTCCATCTTGGAACACATCGAACTCGGAAAACGTCTTCTGGTAGGTATCCAAAAACGTCCTACATACGCTACTCAACAGTCAGCCAAGGAAACTTCCGTCGCAACAAGGGGACTAAAACTTACTCGACTCACCCGGAAGCAAGAGAGGCCAGGTCGCAAAAAACGCAGGGCAAATCATTTCTCGGCAAGTAAGTGCAGGACCAAGGACGACCACCTCGATCTCTAAGCGTAGGAAAATGGCCCATCATACGAGCGGGGTCAAGCGCTCGATCCCGCCTGCCTTTTGAAAGAGAACCGCGAGGCGTGGGCGGTCCCCCCCAGAGCTTTCTGACGCGCCCAAATTGAAGCCGTCAGCGCTTGAAAAGCCCCCTTCCCAGACGACCTGCAAAGCTCCAAAGCTTGCGTCTCGTATCCCTCAGACCTGGGAAAACGCTGAAGAGGACACATACATCGCGCATCTGGAAGCCAAGCTGGGGTATCCAAACGGAGAGAAACGCAGGAAAGGCCCGGACGAGGCCGACGGGTTGGATGGTGGGTACATGCGTTCAAAATGCATGACACGGCCATGATGAAGCATGCACTTCAGACTTGCTCTTTCGATGTGCCTGACCGCTCCGACGCAAACTCGGACCTACCCCCTTCTGGAGATCTGGATACTCGGCATATGTTTAATGATGGAGAGTCCTCCGATGTGGGTCAAGCACTTGACGACCCCAGCGAAAGTAGCCCGACGGACGACGACGAGGCCGAGGCTGAAGAATTGGACGGTAGTGATGAATAGACTGGTTTTGGCGCGAGTGATAGTCAGTTACCCCAACACGGTTAGGCTACCGTGCATACAGCCGCACCAGAGAGTCCGAGATGCGGCGGCATCGGGTATGTATCGCATCGCAGGCTAGTGCAATGGTAATGACACGTGACATCTTACCGTTTCGATCGTCACGTGCCAGTGGAACATGACCCGTTTTGTTACACATTTCCACACCATATCGACCTCGTCTTGAGAGCACTGTCAGAGTCACATTGTATGGATCCCTTAGCGCAGCGGCGCAGGATGATAACTACTCATTTAGATTCTGTGGTGACTTTACTTCCAGTATTTGCTTTGCCATGAACACACCGACTCAATCCCTTCTTTACTCGGACAAGTCCAGGTCGACCGCCTGTTGGTCCTGAGCGCAAGAAAAGAGAGACGCACCAACGCGTCAGTCTTGCCCATACGCCTCTCCCGTCTCACCCATCCTTCGGAATATGTCGTTCACGATCACTCAGAATCTATACGTCACCGATTCTACGACTATCGCAGTCATGAAATGCAACGACGATGTTGTGAGCGTGCAGCACCTCCGACTTTGGCTGGATGCTGCACTCTCAGACCACATTCTCGGCATTTCCCCCACCTACCTATGCGAACAACTTTCAACTCTCTTCAATCGCTTTCTCTGCACTTTCGCGCGTACCGACGATGGGTGCCATAGCCAATGTGGCGTTGAAGGCATGGACCAATGACCATTCCTCACATGTCGTCCTGTTTTACCTCCCCGTAGGACTGATACGGAGTCCTTCCCGAAAGAGGTATAGTGCTCGGTTCATTTCAACATCACCATTCTAACGTGCTGCAAAAAAAAATCTAGCATTTGGTCGCCCTGACGAGCGTTTCCCGACATGCAGAACGTTCGGAAGCTCTGAAACCGATCGCCGTCAAAAACGACATTCAAGATCAATTCATTATGAAGAAAGATACTATTAACCTCTCATGCGATCATTTTCCCGCGCAACATCAAACCGTAGAAAAGTCAGGTTTGTTGACGTTCTACCTCGTATGTACAGCCCGATGTGACCGCCGTATAGGTCATTCAAATCGAAATGCAGAATAAAGGCTCCACGAGCCAGGTCACTGGCCGGACCCGCAAAGTTGCTGGTCGGAGCACCCACATCAAGGTCAACCCGTTGAAGGCGACAAATCCATCTGCGTCACGGCTATCAGAAAAGGCGATCCCACTTTGGTCGAATCCACACGTGTGGATATCATACTCAAGACCTTGCAACACAGGACGAACATCGTCTCAAACCCGTCCTTCTAGGCTTCGTGGCTTTCCAAGAAACGACTAGGGTGGCCCAAGTTCAAAGGACAAAGGCGCGTACTCCCTGTAAATCCCCCCCGTGACTTCGATCCCTCTCAGCATGCTGCCGTGTGGAGGGTTCTGTCAGATAAGGATAATGATTAAATCGTCATGGCTCAAGGTCCTCCCGGAACAGGAAAAACGACGGTCATTGCAACTTCTGTCGTGGGCCATGACCACGCCAAATCTGGTCAGGATATTTGGATTACTGCCCCATCAAATGTCGCAGTCAAGAACATCACTGAAACGCTCATTAAAGAGGTTTTCTATGGGCTTATACTCCTTGCATCGAAAGACTTTTATTTTGATTGGTGCGTTATCTTACCTTGTGCGAAGTCTTGTTCTGAAATATTATAGGTATGGACATCTATACGAGGAACTGGAACAGCGTCTCCTTCGATCGGATAGATTCAAAATATCTGTCGTTGAAGCAGACAGGCTACTACTTGATCGCGAAGTGATTCTGTGCACATTGAGCATGTTCTCAATCATAGCATCAACGTGTTCTTGCGCATTGTCCCAGTAGAAATGATCATACTGGACGAAGCTAGCCAAATTGAATACTACTGTCCCCCTCCACCATTTTTATTCAACATTGTCGAAGCTTGTCTTCATTGGTGATGACAAATAATGTGATTTTTTTCTATCAGTACATATATTGCAGCTGACGTCTACCTCAGTGCTGCCTTATGGTCGAGAAAACATTGGAGCTTCGCGACGTTTTCGGATTTTCGCATCCGCAGAAACGAGGATTGTTCCTTGACATACAATGTTTGTTACCCACTTTGATCGCCTCGTCTCTGTTGATGGCAGTGTCCAGATCGTATGTCACATGTTTTCGGTGCTTTGATTTCGTGGAACGTCTATGACGGCAAACTTCAAACTCGCCATTCCTCCACCGCCTCCAGAGCGTGTCGCTTTATTGCACCAAGGTCGGGAAGTTAAAATGGGTCAGTTGGGTTGTAAGGCAATCGTTCTTCCTATTTCACAAGGTTTGTTCCCTAGAACAAGCGTCGCCGACAGGCAATGACTTTCATTCTTAGGGAACGTAGATGATCACATCATTGTCTCCGTTGTGTGCTCCGACGGGCCGGGTTCCTAAAAAACCAGCATCGCACCAGCGCGACGCTTACCCGGTGTGGAAAAAACATGATCATATGCTCCAGTCGGGCTTTCTCTTTGGCAAAGTATCTGATACGCTCATAGGCGAGCTAGCTGCCTCTATCGGTGGGCAGAACTGGATAAACGGTAGACACCTTCAAATTTGGCGGTAGAACGCAAATATTTGGATGGTGTATTCCCATAGAAGCCTATATCGTCTGGCCGAGTTCCGCTATGGCCAGATATCAGTAGGTTTGATAGACTGCTCTCATACGGAACACGGGCTTGTGAGCCAACGACTTTGGCCAAGGGCGTTCATGATGCCAATTTGGGAACTGGGATGTTGAGTAGATAGGCTAGACTGCGTGATGGAGCCCTGCGGGCTGTTCTTTGAGCCGCTCTCCCTGCATTTTCCTTCATTGCTCTCATCTGTCTCGTTCTAAGAAATCATCACATATGGTTTCCTCTACTTGCGTCATCTTTCAGAATCTCGTCCACGCCGGCAACGACGGCAAGCTGGATGTCGTCCTGTTCAACATGTCTAACTTAGACGAAGACTGCGCTGATCTACGCACCTTTGTCGAGCGCAACGAAGCCCGTCCTCTCGGTCTGTCTGGCGCATTCTTGCCCAATGGGACCCTCCGGACCCTCGCCATCGCAGACGAAACCACTGCTATCCTCATTGATTTCAAGAACAACGGACGCGGTAATCCCTCGAACTCCTTTTTGGCCACTCCAGGGCGTGATTACCTCCGCAATCACGTCTTGGGTCGCACTTGCGGGTTCGTCTATGCGTTTGACATGGGTCCGCTCGCACTCGCGCTGTGGCAGAGCCGAGATCTCCAAATCAAGCAGGCGATCGATCTCCAGTCTGCAGGTCCATCCACGACCCGCGCGCCGTGCGCCACAATCAAATTCGCTACCGCCGACAAGGTCACGCTGAACGAGGACAACATTACGCGCACGTTTAACAATTTGGTTTGCAACCATCGTAAAGTCATCAGTTCTAATACTATCACACATCTTGTGCAACGTGCATGGGTTGCCTGTTACATCTCTCAGCTACCTTCCATGGAAGACAGGCTCTCTCAAGTACCACCCATTGATACAATTAGGCTGTCTGATACTGTGACCTTTTATTTTGTTTCAGTTTTGCCCTTGACTGATTCAGGCCTTCAGCTCCTTTGTTTTCTGGCCAAGAGCACTGCAGACTTGTTCCAGATGGATCAGCTAAAGCCATCTGAGGTTACAAGATCCTATCACACATCTTTTGATGGTGAGAATAAGCAGCTTCATGCTCAACCAGATCATTATCAGAACAGGATTCATGGAGGCAAAAACCAGGCAAGTTTCCTGTTATTATTATTTCAGATCCTATGTACTTGAGCTTTCATGTGCAGAGGGCTTATATACATACTTCTGCCCAAAATGGGGTTGAAGCCTTTACTGTTTCTGCTAAGGTTGCTAAAGCAAGTGGTGAGACTGCTCAGCTGAAGACTGATGGATTCTTAGCTGGGAAGCAAGTGGATACTATCACCCTTATTGGCAGAGAGGGTCCCACTCATGCTGAGGTCAAGAGAGCCCAGATTGTCCTCATGGTTCTTCAGGGAAGAAACAGTATTGATGGTGCTAATTTCAACCCATGGATCCACAACATCTATCTTTGCCATGGGGAGCATTTTATGTGGCCAGCTGATTGGTCACAGCCTGCTTCATCTCCCATTAAACTCAATGCAGACAAGATTCCTTGTCCTCTCAACAGCTCCCAGAGGAAAGCCATTAGATGTATGCTGGATCAGACAGATTCTTCAAGAGCTACCATTATCCAAGGTCCTCCTGGCACAGGCAAGACAACAGTTATTGCCTCATATGTTCTCACTGCTGTCTCAGCTGGAAAATCTGGCATTTGGCTTATTGCTAAGTCCAATGTAGCTGTCAAGAATATTGCTGAAAAATTGGCTGGCTTTGGCCTGACCAATTGGAGATTGTTGGTTTCCAGTGATTTTCATGATTTTTGGTGTGTTCTTTTTGTCTAGTTCACTTTTCTTAATGTTATTTCTTTACTAGGCATGAGCATCTATATACTATCATCAAGACCAACACTATTACCAGTGGTGAATTTTCTAGAAGGCTCTCTGAGCTCCATGGCTGTCCAGTTGTGCTCTGTACTCTTAGCATGCTTTCTAGTGGAGCACTGAGAATGCAGGGTGCCTTCAAGATGAATCCTCTTCACACTGTTGTCATTGATGAAGCCTCCCAGATAGAGATTGGAGACTATATCCCTCTTTTCTTTAGCTTTACTACTATCAGAAAAGTTGTCTTCATTGGTGACAACATGCAATGTAAGTTTTGTCTCTTCTTCATTTTATTCCATTCTCAGAAATCATATAGTGCCACCACATGGTCAAAATGATATTCCAGACCTTCAAAGTGTTTTTGAACTTGAGCACCTCATCAAGCAGAGTACCACCTCTAGAAAAAGACCCTTTATCTTTCTGGATACTCAGTGTAAGTTTTTTTTCAGTGAGATTTTATAATCCAATGATTGATCTGGTTTCAGATCGCATGCCACCTCAGATTGGCAATTTTATTGCCAAAAATGTCTACCCCTCAGAGGATCTCAAGTCCAGTGAACATCACCCTTTAGCAAATGCAGAGCCCTTCCTTTGCCACTATGTCAATGTACCAGGCCAACAGGTCTCCCAGGGTGAGAGTTGGAAGGTAGGTGTATTATCAATGGTTTCCTTACATGCTGGCTTACGTTTTTCCAGAACTTGGAGGAGTGTAAAGCTATCATCCAGCTTGCCTCCCTTTTCCAAGCCCAGGGGAAGAGATTTAGAATCATCACACCTTATGAGGCCCAAAGAGCCCTGATTGAAAAAAACCTCAAGAAAGCTAAGCTTGAGTGGGGGGACAAATGTTTCAATGTGGACTCCTTCCAAGGTAAAATCATTTCATGTCCTGGTGGTTATATTGGGTACTAATGATTGAGTAGGAAATGAGGAGGACTATATTATCATCTCTCTAGTCAGATCCAGATCCCTTGGATTCCTCCAAGACAAGAGAAGAATGAATGTCATGCTTACTAGAAGCAAAAGAGGCATGATCATCTTCACCAGCAAGGCATATATCAACAAGTATGCTGGTCCACACAAGTCCCTTATTGGAAAGTTGATTTCCAGCTATGGGGCCTGGATTGAGGTGGGTGATCTAACCAAGACACACTTTGTCTAAGGGCTGGCTTCTGTTATGTTTTCATGTGCTTTATGCTTTCATGTTCTTTTGATCTTGTTTGTTATGCTGTCAACTTGCTTTCTTGCTGTGTATATCAGGCTCTTTCCTTCATTCTATGTTCCAGTATATAGTTGTGGAGAAAAAATAAAGGAAAAAAAAGAAAAAAGGAAAAAGAATTAAACCCAAATGCTCTATCTGCTCATGATTAGGAACCACTTGTTGTTGTTGCATAGTACTTGTAGCTGAAAAATAGCTAGCCTTTGGAAAATATATGGTTGTACACATCTAAGCACAAGTCCTAGGTAATCCCATGTACTTGTCTTACCACAACATTGGTCAAGATGTGCATGGATTTCACTCTTGAGTCACTCTGGTTTCTACAGCCTTCTTTCTTCAACTACAGACTATTGTACAAAGGATACAAGCATGTTGTACAATGCAGAACAAAAGAAGAGTGGTGGGATGGAGGAAGGAAAGCAAGCAGGAAGGAACAAACACAGAGGATGAATTTGTGACCACAACACACGTGAGGGCAACAAAATGAAAGTGTGAATGTCCGTGGAGCAGGCACAAAGATCAATCTACAAATAGGCGAAGGAATGGCTAATCAACAAAACAACTTCAAGAGCAGAGCTTGTTCAAAAGATAATGCACTAAGAGGGTGGGGGGGGGGATGCGAAAGATGAGAAAAATAAGTAAACCCTGAGCTTTCCCCAGTTGGCCGCCCATCAGTAATGGAATCAGATGTTGATAACGAGCAGGTGTGGAAAGGGGTGTATCAGCGTCGGAAACGATGATCAGCACGCGACGAAAACAACAAAGGAGCGGGACAGTGTGGCGAAGAACGAACGATCTATGCGTGCAACTCGTTTAAATCGTCAAAAGTTCGTGAGAGGAAAGCATAGAAAAGAATGGCACGCTAATAGACTGGAGAGGGAACAGGCCAAAGTGTGGGTGAAGAATAGAAAGGGAGAGGCTCAAATGAATGTGTGGGGACATCATGGAAAAGGAGAATGCGAATAGTCGTGAAACGATTGAAAACGCAAAACGAACAGAGATGAAAGGCACTCCCGAGAGCTGGTGCTGCCCCATCTTGACGTCGTGGGGTTTCCATCAGACTGAGCAGGCTGTTATTTGCAGCCCTGCTTCCAAAGGAGATGCGCCGAGCGGCCCGGAGAAGGGTACGCGGGTAAAGACGCAGACGAGGGGGATGTACAAGAAGTGCTGGCCAGAGTGGCAGTACAGACAAAAGTAGTGTCGGTGAGGAGATGGGAATGCGCGATGGGGACGCGAGGGTACGCTGCGGACAAGGGAATTCATGGCTAAACATGGATGGATACAGGGGGAGTTTCATTGCCTTCACTGGCGACTGCGTGAGGGTCACACCACCATTCTCACATGGATTTGGGCACGAACTTGGCGGTGTCGGGTTGATCAGGTTGGGGCCGAGCTGGAAGGCGTGGGCGGGAAAGACTTCGCGATGGGTAAAGTAGATGAGCTTTGCTACGACGGACGCAAGTGGGATGCTGAGTTGAATATCGTTGACGTGGTAGAGCTGCATGGTGCGCGAAAACCCATTGCGGTACTGCTGGTAGGGACCGTGTACAGTGAGGAAGGTGTGTGGGAGTTGCGGGAGGTTTCACAGGAGGGGAACAATGGAGCGAGGTATGCTGCATACTGGAAAGCAGTGAGGCAAGATGATGAGGTACGAATGACGGAGACAAGCTTACGCGGCCGGGAATCAGGACATACGGCAAAACGAGCTTTGTCGTTTGTGCACGTTGTGCAGGGTAAGGAAAAGGAAGACACACCTTTGTCGGTGATGAACCAGAGCAACCATATGGCGAAGGAGTTGACTTAACTCCCGGCCTGCCAATCATCGACGCAATTTTCGTACAGGCATTCGCGGACGAAGCTGTCCACGAACCCGGGGAGACCAGCTGCGTCAAGGTGATGGCGGTCCTTGCCGCCGTTTTCCATCAACATCGCAAAGCAGGTCCAGAAGGTCTGGAAGATATTTTCTGCGTGAGCATCACTGCGGCGGATAGACTTGAGGGCATCGTAGTTGGCTCGGAGCTGTATGCAGAGGCCGGGTGCGTTGAGATCGCCAAAACGACGGAGAGGAGCGGACCGATCGAAGCAGAGGCGGGAGATGCGGGCGTAGAGATAGGTGTTGGACCAGAAGCCGAGGGCGGTAAAGAAGTGCTTCAAGGTCAGGGGGAAGGGGTGGATGGCGGACGGAGGGGAAGTCGGGTCACCGAGGAGCTCGACAATTTTTTCGACGATTTCGAGGGGAAACAGGTGAACTACACGAGCGAGCGGGTGTGGCTTTCAAATGGGTGGGGTACTGTGTGAGTGGGTGTGGGGTGGATTAGGGAGCACGAAGAAACTTGGCTCCTTTTTCACGATAGGTGCATGTGTGGTGGTGGGGACCATGCGCACACTATCGTTGGTACGCTTTCATGAAAGTGGGCGAGTTCCTTCGAGAAGCGCCGATCCCAGCTGGTTGGGTGGCATGGTTATGCTTCAATGTCGTGGGGAGGGTAAGCGAGAAACCTTGCTGATCCTTCGTTCCAAGTAGCGGTGGGTCAAACTCCACCGTCCTTGTCGTGCAAGGGTAGGTCGATAATCAAAAGATGAGCCGATGAAAGGGTTAATGTGCAGCCAGTGACATGGCGATTGCCAGGAGCCAGTGGAAAGGGGAGCTCGACGCTCTTGAAAAAATTGCGAACCGCCTCGGTCGGGGTGGTTAACCATCATGATTGGACGGTGGGCATCCTTGAGTTTGTCACGGAGCATAGACCCGTCTGTGCAGACAAACATGAATGAGAAACCGAGACGTGACTGGACGAACGACGCACTTTAACACGAGAATTGGAGTGGCCTCCTTGCGATCCACTTTGGCTTTGAACTCTCTCCTGACCCCCCACTGATCTGTTTCCAATGACACCACTTCGAATGAGGTGTCTGCCCACGAGTGTGGCCGTCACTGCACCAAGACCGATGATGGGTGTGTGTGTGAACGCTGCAGTGGCCCGGTATGATGTACTGCTTCGCTGACACTTCGCTGACGTCTTTACACTCCGTGGGATGGATCGTCCCCCACCTACGTCCGCGCGTCTCGAGACCGAGGCGGCGAACGGTGACCCATCGTTGCACTCTGTCGCGCTTGCGCTCGGTTCGAATCTTGGCGACAGATTCGCCAACATCGAGACCGCACTGCGTCTCCTCGAAGTACCAACATCCTTGCTCAGCGACCTGCCCGAGAATGCCCAGGTATCGGTCGTCGACACCAGTTTCATGTACGAGACCGCACCGATGTACGTCACCGACCAACCCCGGTTTGCCAATTGTGCTTGCATGGTGTGTCCCTCGTCCGTCCTCTTGTTTATCCTCGTTCATCCGTGTTTGTCATCCTTGGCTAGATTGAAACGAACCTGTCTCCCAGGGAGCTGCTCCGCTTGGTGAAGGAAATTGAGACGGTGGTCGGCAGAGTGCCGGGCGTGCGCTACGGACCGCGCGCTGTCGATCTCGACATTCTAACGTATGACGATCGACTTGTGGACACTCGCCCTCCGGAGAGCCGTGCGAGCTTGGGCAATCTGGTTGGTGAACTTGTCATTCCACATCCACGACTCTGCGAACGCGAATTCGTGCTCCGGCCGTTGAACGAGTGAGTCGTCACTTCAGTATCTACTGCGGGACTCCGAGCTAAGCTGTTTCGAACAGCATGATCCCACATTTCTTGCACCCCGCATGCAACAAGACCATACGGACCCTCCTGGAAGAGCTGGCGTCTAGTCAGACAGAGGACGGCTTCCCGATGGTGAAAGTGGTGCCGTTCCCGACATATCCCTCGGACGGTACAGAGCTCGCGAAGATCAATGGCGTAAAAGTGCTCCCAACAGCAAAATACTGGGCCATCTCGTCCACAGACCCGTGCACCAAACAACAGCGACGTCCCCGTAAAACTCATCTCATGGCGACACTGAACGTGACACCCGACTCCTTCTCCGACGGCGCGCAGCACAACACGCTTCCTGCTGCCATCGCCTACACAGCTGCCGCCATCGCCTCCGGCGCGGATATTATCGACATTGGCGGCTACTCCACTCGCCCCGGTGCCCACCTCGTCTCGCCCGAGGAAGAAATTCGGCGCGTGGTGCCTGTCATACAAGCGATCCGTGCGCACGCCGACGACGCGGTCCGACACGCCCTGCTCTCCGTCGACACCTTCCGATGGGACGTCGCCGAACAAGCCGTCCGCGCGGGTGCGAACTGCATCAACGACGTGCACGCCTTCACGGGCCGGACCTACCCGCTCGATGCCGCGTCTGCAGAACACCTCGCGAGGATGCGGGGCGTGGCGAGGGATTTGGGCGTGCCGGTGGTGTTGATGCATTCCCGTGGGGAGGCGGGAGCGAACAAGGACTATGGTGCCTATCCGGGTGGACTGGTCTCCGCCATTCAAACCGAGCTCGGACGCAAGGTGGACGCGATTGTCCGTGGCCCGGGTGGGGTCCGCCGATGGCTCGTCTTCGTCGACCCCGGGATTGGGTTTAGCAAGCCGGTGGAGGGCCAGTTGGCGTTGATGCGCGATTTGGGCAGGGTGACGGCGGACGAAGCTGGGAATGCGTTGGTGGGGTATCCGTTGTTGTTTGGGGCATCCAAGAAATCGGTGTTAGGAGCGGTGTTGGAGTGGCCGGATGTGGAGGGGACGTACAAGGGCCGAAAGACGACCGCACAGGAGAGGGGGTGGGCAACGGCGGCGGCTGTGGCATGTGCTGTTCAACAAGGCGCTGGCGTGGTGAGGGTCCACGATGTAGCGGAGATGAGGGATGTCGTCGCCGTCGCCGATGCGATATGGAATCGATAGGAATCGTATGCCAGCCAGACTTATACTACCTTACGCCGACCGCATCGACCCCCTTGCCAGCGAACGCAGTTTCCGAAGAACGGCTTATCACGATATCCTGGCCATGGATTGGGCATATCATAGCACATATCGTAACATAACAAGACGCGGAGCACCCGATGTATACAACAGAAATAGAGTCGCGAATGCTGTCTGCCTCCAGACCTCACTCCAAGGCTATTCCGCCATAGATGGCGACGTGGATATAGCCATGTACAAGACCAGTTTATTTTTCTGGGTTGGGGTTCCTAGGGGCGACATCACGGTCAGATGGACTGACGAACAAAGTATAAGATCAAACAGGGATACGTACATTCTCCGCTTGCCTCCGGGGAGTGTCGTGACGTTCACGAATCTGAGCACACATCGTCAGCGGCACCAGTGCAGGTACACTTCGTGCATCGTACCTGCGGTTGTAGAGCATGCGCTTCTTGGCACGACCTTTGGGCGTCTTCTTCTTTTCCTGCTTTTCAACCTTCGGTGTTTGCGACTTGACCTTGCCGGCACGCGCAAGAGATCCGTGAACTGTGCGGCGATGCGGGATGAGCATGAACGGTCGATGCGGGGCCCGGCGACGACGCACCTTTTCCCATGATGTGGACGATGAGGAGCGCGATGGTCGTATGGCTATCGGTAAGCGGGGGACAACTGTACAGTTCTCGGAAAGTACCGAGACGGGCTCGGTCCGCCCGCACCGATGGCAACCTCCGACGCCAACCGCGTATGCAGTACATGTTGTCCCCTTTCATTCGAGTTCTTGCGACCACCTCCGTCTCGTTCGACCGATTCAAATTAGGTGGGTCACGCTCACGCTCCTACATATGATACATACTAATTCGTCCCAGTTTCAGTGTCCACACCTTCCTATCATGGCTGGAGGAGGCCTCGGGGGTCAGATAACAGAATCAGATCGCCTCGATCCATGGATTGGTGACGGAAACATTGTGCTTACAGCCGATGGAAAATATTTTCGCGTCCACCGCAGCGTCCTTCGCGCCTATTCCGAGGTCTTCAAAGACATGTTCGATTGCCCTGAGCCCAGTGGACCTCGGGAAACAACACTCATCGAAGGGTGTCCCGTCATACACCTCCATGACGCAGCCACGGATCTTCAGATGATACTCAAAGCCATGTACGACAGAAGGTGAGGGGACAGCTTGCCGCCAGCGAGCAACCCGATAGACCCATCCACACGCCACGGTTACTGACGCCGTGCAATAGCTACCCACTGCCGTACTATGAAAAGGTACCACTTTCCATTGTCTCTGCATTTTTGCGCCTGGGAGAAAAGTACGTCATTCAATGCCTCGTCAACGAGGCAAAAGCAAGATTGCACTGTGCCATTGCACCCACGCTGAACATTGCATCTCTGATCACATCCGACGCGACAATCTCGTTATTCTCAGGAATCACCGACAGCGACCCGCACAACTTTCAAATCATGAACCTCCTGCGAGAGATGGACTTACAAGCGCCTCTCCCGTTCGTAATGTACCGGTGCACCATTGTGTGCCCTTTGACCGCCATCGTCGACGGTTACGAATTTGACGGCACTATCTATTCGTTATCGAGAGAGAATTTGCGATCCTTCATCCTCGTGAAAAGCATCCTTGAAAATTTCCGAATTCAGCTAGCGCAAACTTTGCGCGTATCCGATCTCTGCCATTTCGTGTCGCGTTCAACTTGCGTGTGCCATATACACCAGCTCTGGTCAGACGAATTGGCTGTCGGACAACCCTTTGTTCCTTGGAGGCATGAGTGGGACAATCTATTTTGCAATTCTTGTAGGCCGGAATTAAAGACGTCGCGAAATGCAGAGATCCGAAAAGCATGGAACCAAATCCCGACAGCTTTCGGTTTTGATTCTTGGGCAGAGGTTATGAAGAGCGGCGACCGTGACTTTCCTTCCTTGCCATGACGTTTTCTAGCTTCGACAGTGGTGATCATTTACTACGGATAGCAGTGTACGATGTTAAATGCACGTTGTCGCCGTTGTACTATACTAAGCGTGTACTGATAGCAACTGTTTCTCCGTCGAGCCCCTAGCGGGCCGGCGCCAGCTAAATGGTCTGGTAAATCACGAGTATCAAACTCACCTCACTTGGTGAGTCGGCGCCACATCATTAGAACCGTGCACATCTGCTCCCGCAGCTTAGATGATGGCAAGATGATGCACGCATCATCTTCGTTGCCAAAGGGAAGAGTTTTCGCATTTAACGCAGCAACTGCCAAAGTCAGTGCCAAGTGCCCATTTTGAGGTCTTCAAGGTCATGTAAGTTATATATTGTCCCCCGAGGATTCCTAAATGGAGCCGGGGTAAGTTCATCGAAACAGCGTCTGGCCGTCATACTACAGCCTTCTTCATGACGCGACCACCAAAAGTGCTGCGGCGCAGGATAGGGAAGTCATCTCACCTTCCCACGTCGCCGGCTGACGATTCAAGCCCCTTGAACCGGCAGTATACCACCCCAGTGTTCGTCGAGGAAGCGAAGAGTCGCATTCCTTTCTCTCCTGTCGACATCTATAATTTACCATCGTTGAATCTCATCTTAAAACTTTACACCCACTGGAAAAATGCTTTCCAGGCCATGTCTGGGCCTGAGGCCTAAGCCACCGGTGCCATTCACATTCATTGACCCGAGGTTGGGCGTCCCGGAACGCCGCAGGCGTGTCTATGCGCCTCTCTGGAGCTCGACTCGCAACAATCGCACTCACATGTGTGCCCCACTGACGCCAGGAATACCCCCTGAAACGATAAGCCATCGTCGAATCTCGCCTTTTACCCCCGCCCAACAAGCACCCCGTCAGGGCGAAAAGCGACTGAGTACCCTGTTTGATCTGCCGCGGTTTCGACCACCACCGTATGGTCAGCATCGCACCATCTCTCCCTACGAACTCCTACGCACCAGTGGCTGTTGACGACATCCTCACTGGTGCGGCATGCACATCCATGGTCTCAACTCAGTGCCAAGGAACATGCTCACCACAGGTACCACAAGTCTCCAACTAAAAATATGAATTTCAAGCAGGTTTTGGGAGATAGCCCGAATGCGAAGGGACAAAGGAATAAACCTCAGGTGGGAATACTCACCTGGATGATGAACAGCACTGGTAAGATCAAGTGATGAAGAATAGATCTCTGAAGTCTTCAGGTAGAATGAATAGAGAGATAACTTGTTAGATTAGATGATCACTAAACTGATCATCTTATATACATAACAGTATTGTTTGTATCTATGTATGAAAGTGACCATAGATAGAAACTGTTACAGTCGCGAACAAACAGGTCTAAACAGTGGACAACAGTGCTAGACACTACCCGGAATTTCCCTGGATTTATCCTGATTTATCCGACGCTCGTACTGGCACTACAAGGCTCTAAAGCTGTAGTCAATCCTCACTCGCTCTCACGTCACGTGACCTATCACCTGACACATCATGTGACACTCGCCTAGACTCCCTCACATGACTAGACCTAGACCATGACATCATAGGGATGTCATACCTCATGAATACCTCATGCTCGCCTCATGTCATGGCTATGCCACAGCCATAGCCTCATGCCTTTCATCTCCACTCCATACCTGTTAGCTGGTTACCACAGGTACAGCCTTATGCATTGCCTCCGCCTCATGCATTGCCACATGCTTCACCTCATGGCTCATCATGCCCTATGCCCTTGCCTCATGTGCACTGGTATGCACTGCTATATAGTCATACAGTGGCTCAAAAAACTGTCCGCATGTTTGCATGTTTTACATTAGTTACAACTAAACACAATAACCCCTAACCCTAGCCCTAAACCATAAGTGTATGGAATGACGTATGTACGCTTGGCTTTCTATTGGTCCAAGAATCAAGTTATTTGGATGAGAATTGATAGAATAGCAGCCATTTGAAAATGACATGTCATGCGGACAGTTTTTTGACTTTACAAAAATTCAACTGTCTAGTACTTGGTATGAGCTCCTTTGGCCTTGATAACTGCCTCAACCCTTCTAGGCATGCTTTCTATCCATTTTTGACACTCTTCCACAGAAATCTTCCCCCACTCCACCACCACCCTTTCCCACAATTGATGAACTCCTGTAGGAGCACTCTCATAACCTGAGAGAGATCTTTTGAGGTGATTCCAAGTGTGTTCAATTGGATTGAGGTCTGGAGATTGTGCAGGCCAGTCTAGAAGCTTGATATCCTGTTCTTCAAACCATTTCTGGGCTCTTCTAGAGGTATGCTTGGGGTCATTATCTTGTTGAAAGATAATGTCATCTTCTGGAATTCCAGATTCCTCCATGCTTTGAAGCAACCCCTCCTCCAAAATGGCCACATACTGTTCAGCATCCATCCTTCCTTCAACCTCACTCAAGACCCCAACACCATTCCACCCTATACATCCCCAAACCATGAGTGAACCTCCTCCAAACTTGACTGTACCTTTAACCTCTCTAGAAATAAGCCCTTCACCCTTCTTTTTCCACACATACTCTTGTCCTGAAACAACCAAAGCTAACCGGGCTAGCTCTAGCTGTGCTAAGACAGTAGTAGTGAGTCAAGGGTTGTGGATTGCTCTGGTGGGCTCTCCAAGAGGACAAGACTGCAGCTGTAAGGTGCAGCTGGTCCCCTTTATATACTCTACAGGATAACACACAGACCAAGCAGTGCGTGTGAGTACATCTACTACGTATGGTAAGAGTCCGAAGGGAGCACATGTACAGTAAGCAACTATGAGTAAGAATAGAGCATGTGACAGATGGAGATGAAAGACATGCAGCATAAGAAGCAAAGGCATAGGGCATGAGGAGCCATGAGGCGAGTCATGAGATGATGCATGAGGCAAAGGCAGTGGCATAGCCATGCACTGTAAGCGACCACTAGATCCTGTACAGGACTAGGGCCACCGATGGTTGAACTTGTGAGGAAAGGAGGCAAGAGTACTAGCAGGAAATCCCACAAGAACTTGACTAGAGTTCTTGGGGTGATGAGATTCAAGTTTATATACTATACAGGTGTTTGTACATATTGTGATGATGATCCGTGCACATATAGGCTAGAACGTTCTGGACTACAGTGGAGATTAATGAGGCTATGCGTGGCTATGTAGAATGGAAGAGAAGGGAGTGGAGAATTAAAAGATTGAGGCGTGATGTCATAGTGACATCATAGGCCTAGACCGGGTCACGTGACCAGTCACATGCTAGTCATTGAAGAAATGTTCTAAGTCCAAAAGATAAGATAGATGCAAAGATAAGGTGTCCACGAGGGTTACGATAGGGGCTAAGGAGTGCGTTCGTAACACCACCCCCTGTCTAAGACTTGACTTCCAGGCGAGAGAAGACGTCGCGTTCTGTGGGGATGGGTTCATAGTGATTAAATAAAGAGAAGAAGGCTTCAGTCGTCATCCATAGACACTGAGGAGCCGAGGGGTGAGATGCGTAGAAGTCCGTTATTGCGTTGTTGGCGTGAGATAAATTAGACTCTGGTTCCCACGTTTGGTCAGAGTCGTCGTACCCCTTCCAGTGCACCAGAAACTCCACCTTATTTCGTTTAAGGTGCGAGTCTACTAAATAGTCTACTTCATATTCCGTATCTCCTTCGTCCGTGACAACAAGAGGACCAGGGGCGACAAGGGGTTGTCCCAGCAGTGTCTCCTGATACGGTTTGATGCAAGAAATATTAATTACAGGATGAATCTTCATAGAAGACGGCAACTGGAGTTGAACCGTGTTGGTCCCGACTAAGTCCGTGATGACGTAGGGGCCCAGCCACCTTTCCATAAGCTTCTTAGAAGCATGGGGAAGTCTTAAATTAGCTGTGGAGAGCCAGACCTGCTGACCGATGGAGAATTCGTGAGATGCCGATTGTCGTTTGTCAGCTTGTTGCTTCATGGCATCCTGTGCCTTTTTTATAGATGTTTTAGCCTGATCAAAGGCTGTGGAGAAATTGGATGCGAAGGTGTTGGCAGCCGGTGCCTTTCCTTTCACCAGTTCAATGCCCATTCAGGGGGAATAAGATTGAGTCAGGGAGAAGGGTGTTTTATTGGTAGCCGATGCTACTTGGTTGTTAATGGTGAATTGGGCCAGGGCAAGCCACTGTGGCCAATCCTCTTGTCTTTTGGCACAGAAAAGGCAGAGATAGGTTAAGATCTCCCGATTCATTCGTTTGGTTCGCCCATCCATTTGTGGGTGATAGGCAGTGGATAATTTGAGGTCTATCTTTAGAACCCCTGCGAGTTCTTTCATTACTTCTGCAGCAAACTGCGGGCCACGGTCTGATACTATTGTTTTGGGAAGCCCATGGTGCTTCCACACATTGTCTTGGTATAATTGGGCCGTTTCCAGGGCCGTCATGGTTTTAGTGGTGGGAATAATTTCAACCGACTTAGAAAACCGGTCTACTACCACCAAGATGGAGTCCTTGCTGTCAACAGTGGGGAAGTCTGTGACGAAGTCTGCTGATATATCTTCCCAGGGACCCTGGGGTATGGGAAGGGGCTGCAGTAAACCTGGAGGTGCCTTGTTCAAAGGTTTCATTCTGGCACAGTGGTTGCACTGCACCGTGTATTCTTCGATTTGTGTAGTCATTCCTGGCCACATGTAGTATTGTTGTACATGTTCCAGGGTCTTTTCATTTCTGGCATGACTGATTACCAGGGAGTCGTGGTACTGGGTAATTATGTCCTGATGTAACATGCCAATGTCAGGAACCATGATCTTGTCTGCCTTTCGCTCTAGGCCGTCTTCGTTGAGTGTTGTTCCATGGGAAGGTTTTTCCTTTTGGGCTTCTTTGACACATTTTAGGATCTTTTCCTCACCGCCATGGACATGTGTCAATTCCACCCCTTGGATCCTTTCAGCTGGAAGAATCTGAACCTGTGCATTGTCTTGCTCAATGCCAATAGCATGATCTTCTCAGTGAGAGAGCGCGTCGGCCTTTCCCATAGAGGTACCAGGCTTCTTTACTAGGAGGTAATTAAATCGGGATAAGTATTGGGCCCATCTGGCCTGTCTCCGATTTAAGTCTTGTTTGACCATGAAATATTGAAGATTCACATGGTCCATCCAAATTTTGAACTGGAACTTTGCCCCTTCGAGGTAGTGGCGCCATTGCTCTAATGCAAGGATAATCGCCAACATTTCCTTATCTGCGATTGGGTAGTTCTGTTGTTCTGGTGTCATGGCGTGGGAAGAGAAGGCCACCGGATGCCATTTTCCTTCCTTTTCTATTGATAACACGCTGCCCGTGGCAAAGTCCAAGACATCGGTTTCTAGGCGAAAGTGTTGGTCGTTGTCTGGGTATGCCAGGACCGGTGCTGTAGTGAACCTTTGTTTTAGGTGTTCAAAGGCAGCGTTCTCCTTGTCAGACCACACCCATGGTTGGTCCTTCTTGGTTAAATCGTTTAGGGGGCAGCTTATTTTGGAGAAGTCTTGGATGAATCTCCGGTAGAAGTTTGCCAACCCTAGGAAGCTTCTTACTCCTTTGACGTTATGTGGCGTGGGCCATTCAAGAATTGCTTTGGCCTTTCCTTGTTCCATTTTTATCCCTTCTTGGGACACGATCATCCCTAGGAACTCAACTTCTTTGGCAAAGAAGGAGCATTTTTCCGGTTTGGCAAATAGGTCGTTCTCTTGCAATCGTTGGAGTACTTCTTTTACTATTTTCACATGTTCCTCGCACGTTCCTGATGTAAACACCATTATATCATCAATGTAGATGACAACACAGGTGTCCATATCAGCGTAAATTTCATTCATCATTGTTTGGAACGTGGCAGGGGAGTTGCACTGCCCGAAGAACATTACCGTGGGTTCAAAGCTGCCTCAGTGGCAGATGAATGCTCCTTTCCATTCGTCGCCCTCTCTGACCCTTATGTTATTGTACCCCCATCGGAGATCGATCTTGGTAAACCAAGTGGAGCCTTTCACCTTGTCCACAAGTTGGGAGATTAATGGAAGGGGATAGTTGTTTTTTACTGTCCATTCATTGAGGTAGCGGTAATCTTGCACCATGCGCTTCTTGCCATCTTTTTTTGGCACAAAGAAGACTGGCGATGTTTGTGGTGATTTTGAAGGTCGAATATACCCTTTTCATAGTTGTTCATCCACAAATTTGGATACCTCCTTTTGTTCTTCAACTGACAATGGGAATACCCTTCCTTTCTTGGGCACAAATCCTTCTTTTAGGTCTATGCAGTGGTCCCAGGGTTTCCTCAACGGAAGATGTTCTGAGACTTTCTTTGAGAAGACCTCTAGGAATTTGTGATATTCCTTGAGGATTTGCTCTCCTAGGGGTAGGTCTGCCGTTGGCTGTTTCTTTTCTAGCGCCTTTATTTTGGCATAGGCATATGGTGCGTTATTTAGCTCCTGCTCCTCAAGGGTTCATAAAGATGTAGGCCTTTCGGAGAGGAGGTAGCACGTTTTGGGGCATCTGGTCATTTTTACTGTACCCTTACTCCAGTCAATTTCAGGGTTGTGTTTTTGGAGCCACATGTGCCCCAGGATTAGGTCGTTTCTTCCTAAGTTGGTGACTTTGGCCACTACATGCTCTTGGTGCCCTTGGTATTCAATAATTAATTCTGCCTTATGGGTGATGGTCCTGGCAGAATTCTGGGTGCCGTCTACATTGTATATGTAGAGTGGTGTTTCGATTTTCAAGATGGGTAGTTTCTTGTTCTTTACCCATTTTTGGTCGATGAACACCCCGTTTGCTCCACTATCTAGCAGGGCTTTGTAGGGCATTCTCTTCTCTTTGTTTGTTACTGGGCAGACGTTGATGTCCACCAGCACTTCATTCTTGATATTGAAGGACCTTATGCAGATCTGTTCCAGGGTTTTTTTGGCAGCTTTTTCTTTATTTATTAAAATGGAATTAAGCGTGCATTCTTGTGCACCGAGCCCATCTAGGGACCCCATTTCGGTAGGACTATCTATGTCACTACATTGTTCTCCCTCAATCCTTGCGCTGAAAGTGGCATAGCGATTGTAGGAACTACTCCTAATTAGTCCTTCCTTGTTGCTACCTATGTCCTTGGGAACTTGAACACCCGGTTTGTTCAAGCTCCAAACTCTTTTCCCTGTTGTTTCATTTCATTGATTTGCATATCATAGAAATATGCTTTCATTTTGTTGTAATTCATTTGTTGGATCATTTGAGATGATCCATGATTGCCTTGTGGGCTCCGGCCACCTTCTTCAACCAGAGATCCTGTTTGATCCTCCATCGTGTGTAGTGGAATATATTTTGAGCACCTTCCTGTATGCCCTCCCCCAAGGAAGTGGCATTTGGTGCATTCTCGTTTTGGGACAGGGCAGGCCCATCTGCCGACTTGTTTAGCCTGGTGCCCTTCCTTTCCACAGTTGAAACACTTCAGCTTACCATGGCCGACTGCGCTTATGTCTATGGGCTCACCCCAACCACCGAAGGTTCTCAACCCTGAGGGAGTTCCCTGGGCCGGGGGAGCGTACCTTGTTCTTGCAATGCGGAAAGCCTCCGTTGAGTTTCCGACCTTGGTGATTTCGTCGATGTATGCAAGCACCGATGTCCTTCTTCAACCGTTGAGATAGATCTGCCTCATGATTGATTTGGCAGTATTCCTTTCTAGGAGGTGGACTCCTTCTGAATCCATTACTCCGGCTTCTTGGTAGCATGCGAGCCAGCACATGATGAAGGTTTGGACCTTCTCGTCTCCTTTCATGAAGCAGCACTCCAGGTGCTGTTTAGCGAGATTGGCCTTGTTGGCCGTCATGAAGCGTTCCTTTAGTAGTGTGGCTATTTCTCCTTCGTTGGGCCAGCCAAACTGGGACCCTCCAAAGTATTTCTTTATTTGGACATGAGCCCATTGACCTGTGTGATTCTTGTCAGCTTCTCCCGACTTTGGTCTGATTCTGGTGAAGACCACAATGGCCTTATCTTTGTCTGTTTTGAATGCTTTGGCGTTCGTGTCTAGGTACAACCTTAAATTTAGCCACCAGGATTCAAAGTCCCAATAGCTGCCATTGAATTTGCTGGGATCCGGCACTCTTTCTACCTTTTTTGAAACAGTGGTAGTAACTGTTCCTTGGGTTTGTTGCTGTTGTGCGGCCTGCAACTGGGCTAATTGCCCTTGAAGGGCATTAATCGTGGTGAGCAGCCCAGCAATGTCGAGAGCAGGCACTGCTCCTTGCTGCTGCTGTGCGGGCTGCATGCTCATTTCTCTAAACCCAGTAATAGTTGGTTCTGGGTAATCCATCCTTGTGTTTTCTGGGGCAAAGCTTCCTTCGCTGGTTTCTGAGGTGTAACTTGGAGATCAACTGAATTGAGATGTTTCGTATGCGTGCTAGGCCTCGGACCAGTATTGGTGCCAGGGGAGGCAAGGGTGTTCTTAGTGTCAGGGGGATAAGGTGGTGATATCGTTGGGGGTCTTGGTTAATATATTCACAGCATTCCGCGTATAGGTCATTTGGATCTGGTGTATTGCCAATGTTTCTGAAGCCAGCTCGTAAAAAGTCAAAGAACTCAAGGGGGAAGTCCTCTTGTTCTATTTTAATTGGGATCGTGTCATTCAGGTCGAATTTGAGGATGGGAGGAGGAGAGGAGGATTCTTTCTTGATGGGGATCATCTGTAGGTATCGTACTTTGCGAGGATTGAAATCACTCCAGCGAAGATCCTATTGGGTCAATGACCTTTCTTGACTAGGATGTGTACATATCATCTGTGGCTGGCGGGCATAGTACCACTCTTGCGCCAGTCACAGAAGACTAATTACTTGTAAGGATAAAATGTGCCTCACGTGGACATGGGATGTATCCCAAAAGAAGGTTGAACTAAGGTAGAGGGCGGGGATCAGCCGCTTTAACTCCTCTCGAGGAGACCCTTTGTGCATACCCTAAGGGTTTGCACCTGCACAGCTATAGGGCTGAGGTATATGTAAAAAGGTGGGAGGGATAGGTTGGTATGGTAATTCCTGTTGAGCCTTGGGGCCAGCTATGAGTTTCCCCTTACTGCTGGGGGGCGTGGGCGAAGATGAAAAGAGTACAGTGGGGAGCGTCGGTGACGGTAGTCAAAGAGAAGTCAAGTTCTATATAAGCGACCGCTAGATCCTGTACAGGACTAGGGCCACTGACGGTTGAACTTGTGAGGAAAGGAGGCAAGAGTACTAGTGGGAAATCCCACAAGAACTTGACTAGAGTTCTTGGGGCGATGGGATTCAAGTTTATATACTATACAGGTGTTTGTACATATTGTGATGATGGTCCGTGCACATATAGGCTAGAACGTTCTGGACTACAGTGGAGATTAATGAGGCTATGCGTGGCTATGTAGAATGGAAGAGAAGGGAGCGGAGAATTAAAAGATTGAGGCGTGATGTCATAGTGACATCATAGGCCTAGACTGGGTCACATGACCAGTCACGTGCTAGTCGTCGAAGAAATGTTCTAAGTCCAAAAGATAAGATAGATGCAAAGATAAGGTGTCCATGAGGGTTACGATAGGGGCTAAGGAGTGCATTCGTAACATGCACAGCACAGAGATTAATAGCATGAGGCATGCCATGAGGTATGATGTTGTAATGATGTCATGGTCTAGACTGAGTCATGTGAAAAGGGTCTGGACATAGGTCATGTGATGCATCATGTGATAAGTCACATGACACAAAAAAGAGCATGGAGCGACAAGTCAAGTGACATGTCTTGGAAGTGTAGACTTAGCATAGAAAATGTAGGAAAAATAGGGGCTCTTTGGTAGCGATTGTAACATGTCCATCTGACCCAATCCTGTTGATTTTGGTCTCATCTGACCATATAACTCTCTTCCAGTCCTCCACAGTCCAATGTTGATACTTGAAAGCAAAGGCTAACCTCTTCTTCTTGTAACTAGTGAAAAGCAATGGCTTTTTCTTCTTTACCACAGCCTTCAATGAGGCTTCTTTGAGGGTATTCCTCACTGTCTGAGAAGAAACAGGACTATCAACAATAGTGTTGATGAAATGAGTGGCTTGAACAGCATT
>JBBPNQ010000186.1:0-27075 GCA_038090975.1 Boletellus pseudochrysenteroides
AGAACTGATTTTCTTGGTGGGGAAGTATTTGAGGTTGAATTGTTTGCTGCGTTTGGTTTCGCCTTCAGCAATGCGAATGGCGATGCGAGGATGTTTGGCAAGCTCTTTCTTGAAGTCAGTATAGCAACATTTGACTGCCTTTGCATCCTTGTCTTGGATCTCGGAAGCAAGCAGGCCATAATCATCCATCCTAAACACAGGGAGAAAGATCAACGTCTTGTGAAACAACATGGCACGCGAAAACGCCAACGAACCAGCCATAGTTCTCCGACGCGCGAGCAAGCCATTGAAAGTCTCCGACTCCAGTCGTGGAATCCGGCCTCCGTATACTGTCCCTTCAATGCTTGTTCTTCTTCGGTCAGCAGTTCAGCTGTGAAGCGGGAAGTGGTCGAAGTATCAGCCAACACAATTTATAGATCAAAAATTCTGAATAATATTACCTGTATTAATGAACTCTTGAGCCGTAGCCCGCTCCGCTTCGAGCTTCTCCGTCTTTGACGGTCCAGCACGCAGCATGTGCTTGAAATAGCTATTCACTGATTAAATCATCTTCCTCTCCCGATCTGACAACGGGAGCATGTTCAAGCTGAGTGGCCCGCGTCCACCCCGGAGGTCTTCGCCCTCCCGATGCTGTAACGAACTGTCAGACTTGAAGTTACACAAGCCTTCGAGGTTGAGGCCTTCATATTCGCTGTCGAGCTCTGCAGTATGCTCTTCCCTGCATTAAATGATAGCTTCGATGTCGTCATGGATAGGCATGCTGGAAACGAAGATCTTAACAGTGTCACCGAGGTACACTCGATAGTTACTCATTCGTCGGAAAAGTTGATGGTCTTCTCTGCACCGTGCGTAGCCACGTCAAAGAGCTCAAGTTTGCTGGCGGCTGGGTTCCAAGATTCATGAAATTACGGTAATCGAATCCAAGGTAATGGTGCTCGCCTTTAGGCTGTTGCTGTCTACCCTGCTGAATGGCGAGCTAATCAAGGCGAAGTTTTTGCCCGGCACGCATCCACGTTGAACTTGACGCGATGTAAAAGGAAGGGACGTAATATTTTGTGCAACGCTTCGACGACTTTCTTGTTCTTCTCTTCGCCATCAGCACTGGCACCGTCCTTGTGGAGAAAGGCGTCAAGATCGGCGAAGTCCGAAAATATCTCGGGGAAAATAAAATTAAGGAGAGCGAACAATTCTTTCAGATTGTTCTGGGACAGGGCGCCCGTGATCAACAAACGACCGTGGGCATAAAGGCGCGAACGGTCTGAGCAAGAGTCGAGTCGTCAATCTTGATACGGTGGGCTTCGCCGATTACGATGTACTCGAATGAAAATATCTTCCATGCCGACTTTTTTATAAGACAGACTCCATACGAGGTGACATAGACATTGAAATCTTGCGGGATGGGTCGGTTGGCGGTCAACTCGACACGTTCTTCTTTCCTACTGGTCAGGACCACAACGTTGACATCCAGGGTCCATCGTTCGAACTCTCAAGCACAGTTTTGGAGCATTGACTCGGGTACCACAATCAGACGAGGGCCGTGAACAGCACGTTAGTGCCTAAGGTAGGATAGGGATGAGATAGTTTGCAGTATTAGACACTGTAAGTACGATAGAGTAAGTAAACAACTACGACGGTGTAATGCGCTGTATTAGTGAAAAACGCACCATTTCGTCAGCGGGAATATCATTGAGACCATAGTGATGTAACGCGACCATCTGGTTCAGTCCCTGTAATCGGTAAGCTCTCATGGTGCCCTTAATAGCTATCCGGGATCAGTGGATACTGGACGGAGTATAAGGAATGACTGACAGCTTGGCGATTCTTCAAAAACGTAGGGCTGATCGTCTCCTTCGGCGGCGGGTTTTTCATTTTTGAGCATTTCTTCCATTTTTGACTTCCTATGGCGAGCGCTTTAGTCACCAGATGAGGATGTGCATGTGGCTAGGGACGACGAAAAGGCGATACTTACACAGGTTCCTTGCGATCTCTCCCCCGCTGTTTTGTTTGCACATCCAAGAGGGCGACTCACGAGTTTTCTACAAATACACGGGTATGAGGAAACACCGGGAATAGACAAACACAACTGACCTTGATATCGACAAAATATTTGAAGAGGTCCGTCTGACCTAACAAGTAGGCGCAACACTTTACAGCGTATGCAACCTGCACAACGTGAGAATACAATACATAAAAACGTATCGAGGAAGATGCCTTTGCCTTTTCTACTGCCGTCTCTTCACGCGGAGCTGACTTTCGCCCTCTTTTCATTTTTACTTCTTCTGCTGTCTCCCTGCAGACATCTGCATTTTCGCTATTTTGAGGGTGACGAGCTGCTTGCGGCAGGTTCTGAAAGAAGTAGAGTGACATTATGACTGAAGTAACCGGAGACCGTAGACGAACGCGCAAGCGAACCTTGTCCTCCTCATCGCTCTGATGCTCGTCTTCTTCCGTGTTCGCGCCTTGTCGATGTACTCATTCTTACCGTCGTCCACATCCTCACCCTGCTACCCCATCCGATAATACATAGTGAATACGTGGCCATCTCAAGGGGAAGATGTGACTTGTCTGTCTCGGAATCACGTCACTCGATACGTCTTCGCCTATCGGTGCTGAAGTATCTTGAACAATGTCTCAGTGGTGCAGCAAGGGCAAATCAAGAAACGCACGGTCAAGTTATGTTGCTTGTCGTAGTCAATGAGGGAACGAGGCGGGGCGTGCGTTGATAACAGTGTAGCACACAGTTGAAAGTCTGAACGTCGCTCCTCAGCGGCGCGACGAGGCTCAGCCAAGTCAATGGAGGGGACACCTTCCCCGGCTTTCTCATATCCTCCGAACGGCTGAGATAAACGCCTTCAAGAAGGCTTCCAGCTTTGCTTTGTTGGTCAACATCCTGCTAGAGTAGACGGGTAAAGGTACTGGGAAACCGCTCATGCGCCAGGAGGTTTTATAAGATACAGTGGACCGCATCGTTGGGGCCTGGAGATTTCAAGAGCAGCTCGTAAACCCGCTCGGATAAGCACCGCTATGATCGAAGTAGCTTCCAAATCATGTCAAGTCTTGGCTCGCCTTGGTATCCATCCTCACGAAACGTCGCTCGCAACAAGCATACCTTTGAAAGGGTAAAATAATAATAATAGTAGTTATACTGAATCGAGGAACAGTCAAAGCGCGTTCATGTTTTCGTTTGGTTCGACTCACGCTTTGTCGTCCCTGGGGAAATACAGTATTGCTCAGAACGAGACAGTGCCTTGTTTCCACTGATCAGGCACATCAAGGTAAGTGGAATGAGAAAACTGAAACCAACATACCGATAATCCGCATGCAGGATAGCCATCGGCGGTTTCTCGCATGAACATGACGCAGCATGCAGGGGCTGGAGCAGGGTTAGGGACAGAAGATGGAGGGAAAGGGTTTCCGGGGCCAATCAGCTCGCTGGCGGCGAGTGGCATAGGATCGGATTTGGGGAGGGGGCAGTTATAAACTACCTTGCTGCCACCAGTGGCAGGGTGCAATTTGGACCACTTTGCCGATCACACGCACACCCGGGCTATGTTGCTTAGTAATTCCCACTCTGCACGTTCCGTATGGCGACCATCATCCCGTCTCGGCTTCCCGTACTTGACTCCCCCCGGATCTGGGGACTGGGATGGAGCGCGTCTTCGGACTGCTATACTGCCTACCGCAGCGTACTGAAACCGGAGGAGCACGCGTCCCAGCTACTAAATACAGCCGACGAACGCGCCGACCACATGATGGCCCAAAAGAAAGCCATACCGACGCGAACGAGAGCCTCATTTCCGCTAGAGTTGCCGGGTACTACCTGCTCCTTGAGTTTGCCGCACAGCCCGGTATCATATTGGCTTTCTACCCAGCACAGCACTTGCCACATGGTTTACATCGCCGCCCCAGAGTTCGCAAAGTAGTCGACACGATATGCATCATCGATATCGGCAAGTGTCTCCGTGACCAGTCCGTCCGCCCATGTGCGCCCAGCTAATTTTCTTCACGGCCGGACAAGTCCGAACGTCCGATTTGAGCTACAAAGTATGCACACGCTCGACGAGCAACAGAAAGGATACATCTACACCCTCCGCAACCTTGTGGATCACAACATCAATGGCGCTCCTATGTTTGTCGAGTTCAATGCAGGATTAGACTCGAAACCTGCCCCGTCCCCGTAGCCGTCCCTACTCGTGGTGTACGTGGCACAACCCCATGGCCTAACCTAATCCTAGGAGAGGGGTGTTTGACGGACGAGTAAACTGGCCACGAGTCACCGCCCGAGCGTCTCCCCCTCGCACAGAGTCCGCCCCTCTGTCATATGCACAACTTTATTCGTTTTCGTTCTTGACCAGCAGTAACTTTCTGCTCCAGAACGGCTCCTTGGTGATGTCGTTATGAGATTTGCACGTAGCCAACTACATCGAGAGTGTGGTTGGTGGCACCGTGTCTACGACTCAGATTCCGCCATATACACATGCATGCGCGCGCTGCGTCAGCAGTGTCTTAGATCCCTTCTTTCAGCACCTCGCCCTGCTTGCGCCCCTCGGCAACCCTCGTCTGTTCGACCAGATCCTGGCGGGACACATACCCAGGCGGTACCCATCGACCAGACGTCCACGGTTTACACTTTGGGTCAGTGTACATCTTCCGACCCAGGGTGAGCGGGCGAGGAAACCAAGACCAAAGAGCACACGACGAGCACGCACCATGTCCACGCTCTCGAGCGAAACATCCGATGACTCGTACAAGAAGAGGTACACCACGACCGCGCCCGTCAGATTACACGCTGTCGTTCCTCATCCTCAATGTCCGTCGCAGGGCGAGACATAAGGAAAACAATGACGCACCTGCAAAGACATAGCCATACCGGTAGTGGATCGCATTGCTGATAAACGGCGTGAAGAACGCGAGTAAAAAGTTCCACGTCCAGTTCGCCGCCGTCGAGAGACTGCCCTGTTTGGCGCGCGTGCGCGTCGGAAAGGTTTCGCCAATCAAGATCCAGACACCACTAAACGCGTGAGGGGGTAAGACGAGGCAGAGGCGAAGCAAGGTGCCTACTCACGGAGCCCAGGTCATGGCGTAACCCCATATAAACATGCACGCCGAGACAATCATGACTAGGATTTAAGTCTATTTATGTGAGAAACGAAGGTCACGGTGGAAGACGCACGCTTTCCGATGCCGGGATGTGTGACGGGATCGACAGCCGTCCCTGCTGATGCGAACACAAATAACCAGGCAGATTGCCAGATACCGCCACAAATAAGTGGCCACCTCCGTCCAAACTAGTGCAGTGATAGTGAGAAACAAGCACGAGGAAGAGCGGACTAGAGACGCACGCGCTCCATGATGTACATACCACCAAACGTGCACACGAAATTGACCGCGCCCAAAATGATCTGTGTAACAAACGAGTCTGACAGTCCAACAGCCAGAAAGACCGTGGCGCCATAGTAGAAAAAGTAGTTTGCCCCCGTCAGCTGCTGAAGACTTTGCAGGCTCATGCCGAGGAGCGTGCGGTACAGCGTCTTGTTATGTGGTCTGAAGCAATCGATCCAACCGGCCTCGACCGTCTTTTCTTGCTCCACGCTCAACCGGATTTCCTCGACTTCACGTCGGATGATGTAATGATCACTGGCTTCGGTTGCCGAGAGACCGCGTGCGCGTGCAAGGGAAGTGCGTGCCTCATCCAACCGGCCATGGGAAGCAAGCCACCTAATCGGCCCATACTAATCATCAGACAAGGCATGATAAACAAGACACCGGAAACGTTCCTGGGACTTTCGGGCATGAATAAGATGCCGATGCCGAGTATCAATGCCCATACGATGCCGATTGCGACTGGGACACGCCAGGACGCAGAGCCAGTGGCGTCCCTGGTCCCAATGGAAATGCAGTCTACATTCTCCGGTGAGTAAAAATTAAAAGCGGGATATTGAAGACCAGACTGACATGCGACCAGGATACCGAATGTGATGAAGAGTTGGTATGTAGCGCTGTCGTCTCGTAAACCCACTGTTCCAAACGGATCATGAGGGACGTACGTCAATGTACCACGGATTTGGGGAGGGGCGGTTTCAGCTTGGTACTGGAGACGCATGAGGGAATATATGCGCATATATGAAACGAGCCACACATACCATGGGTACGGCTGCACTAAGTGCACCAACGCCCAAACCGCTGATGAGTCGGCCGACGGCATACTGCTGCCACACATTGGTGGAGGCGATCTGAATAATGACACCTACGGTGAAGACAATACACTCTATGCTCATGGCATAGCGCCGACCAAGTAAGTCGGCCATTCTATATGACGTGAGCGCACGAATGGGGGATGTGCGCAGGTGTCACTCACGGAGCACCAATAAGTGCGCCAGCCAGTGTCCCGATCGAGAGGAGGGAGACAATGAGGCCTTCGCGTACGGTCGAAAATGCACAAGTAGAGACAACACCCGGGGTAGAGCACGTTGCGAAGCGAAGGAGGAAATCATCCATGAGCAGAATGTCAGATATCTGGCCGGTATCGTACTAGAGTGGCTGTCAGTGGGATCGTGAGCACAACCAACTGGCTTACCCCAAAGATGAAACCGCCCATGGAGGCTAACAGGGCCAACGTGATGGCGACCCACCCTATGGGCAGACCTTGGCTGTGGAATTCAAAAGTTGAGCGAATGGGGCAGAATGCAAGGCCAAAGGGTACGTACACATAGAAGAGAGCCATGCTCGAGTGGAGAGGGAAAAGTAGGGAAACGGACTGCTGGGGCAATGAATCTATTATAAAATGCTAGCTGTGCTGATGTCATGTTCCATCCGAGAGGGACCGAGCTTCGTCCGACGGCGGTCAAACTGACCGCAGGCATATACTAGTACCGAAGATGTGTGAGTACTTGCCATTGCGTGGATAGGGCTGCCCCACGTATCCGAGACGTCCGGTGCGAGGACGGTACTTGGAGAAACAGCTCCAAGTGTGAATCGGGCGGCATTCCTCCCTGTAGTATATATAAACTGGCGGGGCCCGCCGTGATGGATATTATTGGCCGGAGTGGTGGACACGTGTCACGTGCCAGTGTCTTTGTACGATGCCAGGTCGTGCTGGCCCGAGTCGGTCTCAACATTCTCAGCGAGAGCCCCACCCACCCCAGTACCACTCACAGCGCGTGCGCGGACGACGTGTCGACTCAGAAGACGACGATAATAGCGACGACGATGGCCCCGAGATGGATCCCGACGATGATATGGATGTCGAACCGATGCAGGACAGAGGTGACGACGTGAGTCTGACACATTCCTCGTTGCACCCCTTTGCTCACGCGAGCCTCGTTCACCAGCTTCTTGACAAAAAAGCGCACGATCTAGTGCGGCTCGCGCTCTTCAGCGAGCACAAGCGTGTCCCCTTGCGTCGGGACGAGATCAACAGGAAAGGTATGCCTCTAGCTCACCTATACATTCACCCTCCTCAAGACGCACCTAGTCCTTGGCTCATACACCCGTTCATTCAACGCCGTGTTGCTCAAGGCACAAGTCCTCCTCCGCAAAACATTCGGCATGGAGCTCGTCGAACTCCAAGCGCGCAATTACCGTGATCAAGATCCCGCCGAGGACCTCCGGGGTGCCACCGGCGTCAAGAAAAGGGGTGCGCCGTCCCTCGTTTTCCTCATCTCGTTCTAACAACCCCTCCAGCCACCGCGGCAGGCTCCAAAACGTACATCCTCCGCTCTACCTTGGACGCTACCATCATCGAACAGGCCGCGTTATCTCATGAACGCCTCCTCGAAGAAGAAATCGCCCAAGGGCGTGACGACGACGACGACGACGACGACGACCTGCCCCGCAACTATGGTAGCATCATTTCCTGGAGCACCGCCGATCAACTCGCCGCCCTCGGCTTGCTCCATGTCATCCTCGCGCTCATCCTGGTCAACGGACGGGCCATTTCTGAACGTGCGTCCATTATTTACGTTTTTTGTTTTCTGACCAATACCTTTGGGGCCGCCGCACAGTGGACCTTCGAGCCAACCTGAAGCGCCTCCGTATCCCACAAAGCGGCACTGTTCCATCCAACGCTCAGTCGACGCACCGGTCCATGCCCGTCGACACCTTTCTCCAACATCTCGTCCGACAAGGCTACCTCGACCGTGTCCGTCTTGGCGATAATAAGTCTACTATGGGTAAGCGCCGTGGACGCGTCTCGGCTACACAGGGGAACGGAAATACTGAGGATAATCCAAACGCGTATGAGTGGCGCTGGGGGAATCGGGCGCACAGCGAGGTGGGGGAGCAGGCGGTGGCGATGTTTGTGGGTGAATTCATGGCTGAGCGGATGGGATTGGGAGGTGTGGAAGAGGAGGATGAAGGTGCAGGTGCAGGTGGGAGCGGTGCACGTCGACGGGGAAAAGAGAAACAAAAGGACGGCGGGATGGAGAAGCGGTTGGAGACGGTGGTCAAGGGGATCGAGAGAGCTGCTGGAGGGAACCTGACCGACGCGAAATAAACGATGTGAATCAATGTGTGTAGCTACTACTACATTCAAAGTATAGATCTGTCGTCCGTACCCAGCATGTTCAACCCTCCGCGATGCGAGGGCTCCTGTCTGTTCACGGCTACATCTTGGCCTCGACATACCGTCGCGCATATACCGGCCATGGATGGGGACCAACGCACCGCAGCCCGACCACTTCCTTCGGTACCTACTCAGCGTCCATTGGTGTCGTTGTACAGGGACGGGGAGGACGTGTATGTGCAGGAACAGTTGGGGAGTCACCAGGCGAAGAGGTGTTGGGTGTGTGGGCTTGGATTAAGATTGGCCCCGTGGCGCAGACTCTATTCGTCCCCGAGGATCATGACCCTTGTGGCACCTGTGACTACAGCGACCTTGTCAGACGTGAGCCAGACCGCGGCGTGCTAGAATTCCGCAAGGTGTCGTCTTCCGACGGAATGCCCGTGAGTCGATATCGTGCGGCCCTTTTAATTTGCGTCGTTGGAATTCTTTCCTAGCACATCTGAAACGAGCTGCGTGGCAGAGCGGATTTTTATATCCTGCTGCCAGCAGCGTGGGGACAGCCTCGGATGGCCCACATCATCGGGACCAAAGCGATGAGCCCTCGTACACTCCACCGGTCACAGTTGGCTCGCTGACCGCCTTTCTTCCACGTAAACATTCATGTGGAAGTGCCCCGCGGTATTCCAACATATCTAGCGTCAACCTCACGCACGAGCACACTCGGGTTCGTCACATTATGCCTCGCACCATCAATTTTCTCGGGAGCGTGGCTCTCCTCGTCTCAAGCATCACGGGTCCCTCGCTGGTCGTCATTCCACTGCTCTTCCAACAAGCGGGATGGTTGACGTGCGTTGCATCACTCCAATTTCATGCCGGGTTGCAGCTGCTTGACCTCGGCACAGTCCCCTTCTCGCGTTTGCTATCATATCGCTACTCTCTGGGACAGCAGCGCTATTCACCGTCGAAACCATGTCATCCATAGAAGGAAACGAAGAATTTCAAGCTTCCATCGAGTTCACGACCATCGCACACCTCTTTCTGGGTAAGAGGTGGCACATCGTCGTACAAGGCTTGTTGTACCTAGCGATGCAGACCCTGGTCATCGCCAGCTTGTTGGAGTCTTTCCAGGTGTGCTTTCTTTGTTTGCATCACACCTCGTGTTGACCCCTTGCTAGAGCATGGATGCATTCCTTGTCAGCGTCGCTCACAAGACGTGTGCCGTCAGTTTCACCGACGGCTGGGTCTGCAGTATGTTCTATCTCTCCGTCCATGGCCCGAGCTGAATGTACACAGTTAATCAAATCCCACCAAACGGTGCCAGTGCGTTCTCGGGATACATCCTCGGCTCATTTGGAACGCTGGTGAGCCCCACGTCCTATCACCACCTTTGTACGCTCACTGTTCCCACAGATTACCCTATCCCTCATCCTTCCGCTCAGTCTCGTCCACCTTGTAGATAATATCATCTTCCAAGTCGCGTCCTTCATGATTCTCCTCATCATCACCATCGTATGGATCGCCATCTTTGCGGTGAGCGGTCTCAACGTCAGCTCCATCCCGGCTGTAGGGCATGATCAATCCACAGTCGTGGGATTCGTGCTTTCCAACTTTTCATTCGTTCGTCCTCGTTCGTCCTCCATTTCTCTCACTCCAATGCCTTTTATTTCGATAGGTGACCACCATCCCAGCATGGGTAAACAACACGCACGCCTCTGTCAATATCCGTCGTGCAGTCTGGACGTCCATTCTCATCTCTTGCCTCATCTACATCCCTATTGGGTGGATGGGCGGTTTAGCGTTCGTTCTCCCGAACGGGGCAACACTTTTGCAAGTGCTTGTGACAGATATGGGGCACGGGGCCTTGGGCGTACTTGCGCAAGTGTCCAGCTACGCGTTTCCATTAGGTGCGTCATTGCCGCTTTGCCTCGCATGGGCTGACGATTTTCTCGTCTCCGTTAGCCGTGCTCATCACGTCCATCCCGGTATTCACAATCGTAATTCGGTACAACCTTTTGCGAGGAAACATGTGCTCTAATAGAATGGCCATCTTTTGGTCTGCCATATTTCCATGGCTAGTTGTTATACCCTTTCAAACCAACGTACGTTCCCGCTTGTCTCGCTGTAGCCGACACCGGCGTTCAACATGGATGCATTCCAGGACGCCCTTGCAACAATTCTAAACTGGGCCTCACTAATATTTACGTCTCCTTCTAACTTACTCTTCCCGTTCGTCTTGTTTATTGTGTCAAAGAGACACTTGGCCTCGGCAGTGTTGGATGCCGGTGTGTCCCCTGTGCAACCCCGGGTCTTCGAGTCCGGTGCTCCCTCGACGCCAGTCGGAGTGACGACAGCGCCAGATCCGACTGGAACCCCTGTAGAAAATATCCCAGTTGTGATCGTCACCGACTCGACGGACGGGGACCCTGGCAACATGGAGGTCAAATCCCTTGTCTCAAGCCAATCTGAGGATGTGGCGAGGCCCACACTGGACGCAATCCCGATGACGGTCATGAACCGCGTGTCGTCACCGTCGAGGCACCGCTACTACGGGCAACATGCCCCCAGCGAGGGCGGTGGCGAGAGCTCGGCTTGGGCCGTCGGGACAGACCGCCCTGTGCTGCTCCTCGACACGAGTGCGAGCGGCAAGGCGGCCACGGAGACGTGTAGCGAGCGGCGGCCGTCGCTCTCCATCTCGCTCTCCCGGTCGCACTCGATCACACACTCGTCCCACACGGGCATGGACGAGTTCTTGCTGATGAGCCCCAGTTCGTCGCGATCGCGGTCACAGAGCGTGCGGAGCGTGCTTGGGATGCGGAGCCCGCGGCCGAGCTTTAGTGCGAGCACTGTGGGTGCCGACGAGGACGAGGACGAGCGGCACCCCCGCATGAGCATGGGTGCGGGCGCAGGCCCGGAGACAGGCGTACCACGAGAGGTTGCCGCCGACGTGCGGCTCACGATAGCGATGCTGACGCCGAGCGTGGACATTGGACGGCCTGTGCCGATGTTTGTCGCGTTCCCGAGTCTGTCACCTAGGTCGCCCATCCAGTCGACGCGCATCAGCGCGCTCGGGTTCGTGCTTGCTGTTGGGCTCGTCCTGACGGCAATCGTGTATGATATCGTGGAGAGTGTTCGTGGGGGGCCAGTGTTGGGCGGGTGACTCGGGGTGGTAGAACGTCAGACAGCGCCATCATAGTATGATAATTTTTATCGTGTTCACCGGGGCTGCTACCTAGTACTTACTACTTTACATTGCACACCAAGTTACAGCACGCACGAACTGCCTGACTGAACGCGCCAGCATGATAGCAGCTAGGGTGAAGACTACCAAGCAAAATAATCATGTGATTACCAGGCACAGCCCCTCTTTCTCGGTGGCTGTCGTGGCTTGTAACACAAACTCCAACTCACCAGACGCAGTCATGTCCGCCCTGAGCAATGTAGAGCTACTGCTGTGTCTCAATGACAGCAGCGAAGTCGCATTGTCCATCCCGTTTGCCGAATGTACAACCATTGCTACCAAACCTCTCAAATGGCTGAGGTTCCTTGGGTTCATCATCTACGGACGAGAAGGACACCTCTCCACGTCCATGAATGGACCAGAGCTTGACTACATGGCACAGATAGAGGCTCGTTCTTACTATTTTATGTCAGATGGCAATCTAGGTTCATATAGTACACTAAGATCCTTCTAATGTTGCTGAGTTTTTCAGGTGAACCTCACTTCATCAATGTCAATGCAGTGGACAACAGATCGTCCAGCACATCAGATTTATTGTCTGCGAGGGCAGATTTCAGACAAGATTTGATTGAGCATGATGGGACCTGTGTGTTCAGTGGTGAACCTGTCTGCTATTGTGATGCATGGCATTTTATCCCCCATTCAAAGGGAGACAATGTATGTTTTCTGATGGATCTTGTATCATTTTGCAGCAAATTGTGACCCTTCAATCTAGTACATGTCAAACCTCTTCAATCACCAACATGAAACATATGGTCTCATGGACCCATTGGACAACATTAATGACACTCAAAATGGGATCCTACTTTCTGTTGGCCTCCACCATGCACTTGATATAGGTAGCATAGCTTTTTGAAGGTCTGTGACCTATTGTTGTTCCTGTCTGTTCTGTGCAGCTCAAGTATCCAATAGACACCTAATTTTGCTTTGACTGTTGATGATATTCCTTACCACCAACCACCAAATGCAAAGAGTCCAGAAAATCACATTACATTACAGCATATTCAACCATCTCTGATTGGCTGTATGCTGCCCTATCTTGGCCCTCACAACTCTGATGCATGGCAACCACAAGACATCAGCCAGTGGCCACATGCCATCATTGTTGATCTCTTTTATGCTGCAGCAGTTCTGCAGGCATGGGGTCCAAGAACATTCATTGAATATATCCAGGCAAATTCAAAGGATTCTTATTATGGGTGGTATGGAGGGCAATAATGGTAGGAGTGTATTAGGAGATCTAACCACACAGGTACCTCATTGGCCAACAACCCATACCAGATATTGCAAATGGAGTGAAAACAAAACACAAGTTGCCAACCTAGCTGACCAGCCAGATATGTTTGATATGATCTTGGGTGGCCTGTGGACAAGAGGAGCAAGAGAGGCTGCTAGTGAAAGAAGACCACCTGGCAATGATGCTGCAGGTGTTGCTGACAATGAAAATAGGATTCAGGCATGGCTGCAGTCAATGGAAGAGTCCACTTTGTAGCATTTTTTCAGTAACAGATTGAATGGGTGTGGTGTGTTCATGTGTTCTCTTGTCCTTTTATTGTGGTAAAGAGTAGGAACCCCCCTAAATACTTCATTTCCTTGTCCATGCATTTAATATTTGTGGTGTTTTGTCCTACATGCCTATGATCAACCCATGGGAATTCAGGTTCCTTAGTTTATAATTCAGTTCCTTGATGTTCTCAGAGTACACACCTTTGGTAGAGATTAGTCATCAGGAAACTTCACAAAGTCTACATAGTATTATATAGTCTATATAGCACAGTAGGAGCTGTAGGCTCCCCTCTAATACATAGTTCTATATAGTGGAGGGGTTTGCTATGTAGTACTACATAGCAGCTTGTTGCTGAGCTTGTGCTACATAGTGGTGCCTTAAGTGGCCTTCAAATCACTACAGGGCACTATATAGCACTCTGAGGTGCCATATATTATTCACATCTCTACAGAACACAACATAGTCTCAAATGGATGTGACTCAAGTCATACCCTGACACATAATCTGAGTGCAAAATAAGCAAGTTGGGCTATGGTGATGGAGAGGTCCTCACAATGATGGTGAAAACAAAGGTCAGTGGTACTTTCAGATTTTACTTCACCTTTTTTTTCCCACCACACCAACACTTTGGTCACCCTTGAGCATTTCCCTGAGTCATCTCCTGTCTCTGGAATTCTGGACTGGTGAATCAATGTTGAAACCTTGTCCTCCTTCAAGTCCCATTGCTAACCTACCACAGTGATAGTACTTTTTTGGCATCAGCATCAGAGCAGAAGTGAACATGCATGATGGCCCACCATATGGCAACAAACCTGCTTGGAACACTGGCAGTCACCTGACCATAGAATCACAATGATGGTGAACCTCTCCTCCTGCTTTGGTTGGGGCCACAGATGCCATGACCAAGTGAGTGTATGTCCCTATTACTTGTTGTCTGTTCAAAAATATCCTGCTCATTTTGTTTTGTTTATCTTTGTCTCACACATACACACACATGCATGCCAGAAAGAATGGTGGTTGCAATGGAAGTCTGAGTCTTAACCTGGGAAAACCCTCTGACAATCTTCATATAAAATTGACTTGTGCAATCTCTAGCAGTTCTTTTGCCACCACAAGTTGTCTATACTTTGTCTGCATCTCTGGTGATGGAGGGTGTTACTAATGATGTGTTTCACTTCAGCCCAAGAACCATCCCACAGGTTCAGTTTCACATTAAGGAAGTCCATACTGCTTTCAGAGTGGCAACTGCAGTAGCAGGATGACAAGGAGGTACTAGACCAGTACACATGGCTATGAGAACCAGTTGAGTAACAATCTCAGCTCTTCTTTCCAAAACTTGGCCTCCTTTCCTTGTGAGTTTGCCTCATTGCCTCTTGGGTTGACATTCCTGTATGTATTTAACAAATTGTCTTTAAGTATGAATTACCTAAGATTCTGAGGATGTAAGTGAGACATCACACTCACATTGTCCTACTAGCTTTGCAACTGAGGTAACAATAATCATTTTCTTAAATCCTCAGTGATTTTGTAACACACAAAACAGACAGAAAGTAAATTGCATAGTAAAATACTGTATCAAAACACAACATGAGCATCAGAATGAAGTTGAAAACTATTTCCAACAAGTAACCCAGGACTCTCCAAAGAGAGAACTATCAATGTCAACTTGGTAAATATTTTTGGAGGATATAATTAAAGAATGGATAGGAAGATGAAAGGAAGACCTGTTCCAGGGAGCAAACCAGCCAAAGCAAGTACCAGCAGAAGATTGAATCCAGCCATTCACCTCATGTAAATCACTAAAGGAAAGAATATCTTTCACCCTCCATACTTTGATAAAACACTCACGAGACCCAGAGACAATGTACCTGCCATCAGGAGAATAGGCAACAGAGCTAACAGGATCTGTGTGCCCCTGAAATGGACCTGCCACACACTGACCAGTGGCTGCATTCCAAACCCTAATGGTATTGTCCCAAGAACAAGAGACAATGTGCCTTCCATTAGGGGAATAGGCAACAGAGGAGACAGGATCTGTGTGCCCCTGGAATGGACCTGCCACACACTGACCAGTGGCTGCATTCCAAACCCTAATGGTGTAGTCCCAAGAACAAGAGACAATGTTCCTGCCATCAGGGGAATAGACAACAGAGTAGACAAAAGATGTGTGCCCCAGGAATGGATCTGCCACACACTGACAAGTAGCTGCATTCCAAATCCTAATGGTGTTGTCCCAAGAGCCAGAGACAATGTTCCTGCCATCAGGGGAGTAGGCAACAGAGGTGACAGAATTTGTGTGTCCCTGGAATGGATCTGCCATATACTGACCAGTGACTACATTCCAAACCCTAATGGTCTTGTCCTCAGAGCCAGAGACAATGTTCCTGCCATCAGGAGAATAGGCAACAGAACTGACAGGATCTGTGTGCCCCAGAAATGGACCTGCCACACATTGTCCAGTGGTTGCATTCCAAATCCTAATGGTGTTGTCCCTAGAGCCAGAGACAATGTGCTTGCCATCAGGAGAATAGGCAACAGAGGTGACAGAATTTGTGTGTCCCTGGTATGGACTTGCCACACATTGACCAGTGGCTGCACTCCAAATCCTAATGGTGTTGTCCCAAGAGCCAGAGACAATGTTCCTGCCATCAGGGGAATAGGCAATAGAGTTGACAAAATCTGTGTGCCCCTGGAATGGATCTGCCACACACTGGCAAGTGACTGCATCCCAAACCCTAATAGTATCATCCAGAGAGCCAGAGACAATGTGCTTGCCATCAGGGGAGTAGACAACAGAGTAGACATATGATGTGTGCCCCCAGAATGGACCTGCCACACACTGACCAGTGGCTGGATTCCAAACTCTAATAGTCTTGTCCTCAGAGCCAGAGACAATGTAGCTGCCATCAGGGGAATAGGCAACAGAGGTGACAGGATCTGTATGCCCCTGAAATGGACCTGCCCCACATTGGCCAGTGGCTGGATTCCAAACCCTAATGGTCTTGTCCTCAGAGCCAGAGACAATGTACTTGCCATCAGGGGAATAGGCAACAGAGTGGACAGTGTTTGTGTGCCCCTGGAAAGGACTTGCCACACATTGACCAGTGGCTGGATTCCAAACCCTAATGGTCTTGTCCTCAGAGCCAGAGACAATGTTCATGCCATCAGGGGAATAGGCAACAGAGTTGACAGAACTTGTGTGTCCCTGGAATGGACCTGCCACACACTGGCCAGTGGTTGCATTCCAAACCCTAATGGTGTTGTCCCAAGAGCCAGAGATAATGTTCCTGCCATCAGGGGAATAAGCAACAGAGTGGACAGTGGAAGTATGTCCATGGAGGGTATGAACCTCTGCTGGCCAACTGACTGGATGACCAGAGGTAACTGACACATGCTTCTGAAGGTGATGAACCCAGAGTTGGCAGAGTGGAGAGCTGGAGGGTGTCTGGGGCATGGCTGATAGATACAAGTGTGGGGTTGATTCTCTCAGGACAGGAGCAAACACTTGGATGAACTGGGATCCCTCTGATGCTAGAGTGGCAATCTCTTGGCCCTAATACCATCTTCAGTACTGACTCTATATCACCAGGCTGCACCTACCTTGGCCCAAGTCATTAGGATGGTGCATGTTTCTATGGCAGATAGGATAGATGATTGTGGGGAAGAAAGGGAGAGGAGACTGATAGCTTCAAGCCAATAGGGAAAGAAGTCCTTGAAGAAGAGTGTGACCTCATCCAGTAGTTCTGGTGTACAGTTGGTATGTTGGAGGTGGTCCATCCAGTATTGGCACGAGTATGACAGATGGGGGGGGATGGCCTTGTTTACCTGATCAGTCAGGTTGGGGACAGCAGTGTTCTTGAGTCGGGAGTCCTTGAGGTTGCAGATGTTGAACTTGAGCATAACTCGCATGCAGGCAAGTATTGCTCGTCCGAGGAAGAGGGAGTGATGGGGTAGGATGCTGACATGGAAGGCCGAACTACGAGCCTCATCTAGCAAGAAGTCACGGAACGACGTATGAAGGGGACGAATGGGTTTGTCTTCATCAAGCACGCCGTCCAGCAGCGATCCCATGGGTTCAATGATATCTCGGACATTCAGGTCTTCTTCATCCAAACCGAAGAGCGCGGAAAGGGAGGTAAGAGACAGTGGGTCCCTGAGCGCAAGCAGAACAGCCATCACTTCTTGGAAGGATTGTCGAGCGTCGTCGTATGTAAATAGTTGTCCTAGTATTGTCCGGTACAGGTCATCTAAAGGCCGAACGGAGCCACGGCTGTTGCTTTCCAAAAGCATCTTGAGCCGCCTGCGTGGGTTGAGTCCCGTAGCACCGATCCCTTCAATGAAGCGGCACGCAGTGGCAGCCCATTGGAACAGGTGCTGAGAATGATGGACGAGTAGTCGACACCACTCCTTCTTGGGCCAAGTGGATTCGAGTTCAGGATACTGGTGAAGGGAACAATGGATGAACCTCCTGATATCACCGTCAACGATCTCCTCAGGGATGTCGCCCATTTGTTTATGAACGAAGTGCGAGCCAGATGAAACCGCAGCGAGGATATCGCTTTCCGGCCGAGTGGTGATAAGAAAGCGAAGGTTGCTCGGAAGGGTGTTTTCAGTGAATTGTGTAGATATGACTTGCAGAAGTTGTCGTCGACCAGCTTGATCACCACTTTCGTCCAAGGCGTCGATGACGATGACCAACGGCCCAACAGCATGTAGGTGCTTACTGGCTTCAATAATGAGCCGATCAACCTGCTCCGCGGGCGACGTCGACGTGCGAAGCGCGCGGTTGTCCTTTACAATCCTCCACAGTGCTGACTTGTACTGAGGGTTATGGTCCGAGAGATCGCGTGCGATAGTGCTGAAGAAATTTTCCGGATTCCGCCTCGCGACATCAGAACTAGAGAAACAATACGACGATCCCAGTCTCTCTTGTTTGTCGTAGAGTCGAGCGATAGTGTGTGCAACCGCAGACTTCCCCGATCCAGCCACACCAGTGAGGACACACATACGCGGAGCATCCTCGGCGGGATTGTTCAGAATGTCACAGATCTCGCTGATGAGGGACTCCCGAGTCCCTGGCAAGCAACCCTTCTCCCGCGCATATCTAGCCCCGAACGCATATGGCATGTCGTTCAGGTCCATAGATTCCGCTGTGTTGCCATCTGTGAATATCTGACCGTAATCACAAGGCATGGGACATACCGGCGTGCTCCACAACATTCATCATGCGCACGACAGTGAGCTCAGTCTGCAGTGTAACTCTCTCCAAGAACGCGGTCTTGAGCTCCCGCAACTTGTCTTGATAACACGTAATCCTTCCGTCGATATCAGAGATCGTGTACTTCGCCGTTCGAATCCCTAGATATCGACATAAGTGCTGGACATTATGAACCCGACGATGACTCACAAAAGTTCTTTTGCTTCGTGTACTCCGTGATAAAATACCCGCACTCCGTCACCTGCTGGATCAGGAGCGTAATCGTCTGCCCATGCGCCTCGATTGCCTTCAACGGCTCGGCATCATGAACGAACGCGAAGACGTCGCTCATCGTGCTTGCTAACCGAGTGATCTGTTCGTCGCGATCCTTCTGGTTCACGAGCACCTGTGCGAAACATCCCCAGCAATCAACAAAACTCCGGATATCGACTGACGGGACAAACCTGACTCGCGGCTGAGATAACAGACCACGCCAGTGACGCATATGGATGAACCTATGTGGCATTCGGATGAGCAAGAACGACATGCTAAATGCCAAATACCTGAGCGATGTCAGCCACAATCTTGTTGAACAATCCCATCCTGTCCAGCAGAATGCCCCACGTATTCTCGAATGTCTGTACTTCCGTAACGACGCTTGTACCAGTATCGACCGCCGAACTAACGAGGCCGACACCTGAGGGCGCAGAGCCGAGTGCGCTGACCCCTTCGGTGGCCCCGGCGACGGCATCCGAAGCTTGAAGCTCTCCTGCGTTGATATCCTCGCGTGACTCGACAGCCAACACAAACTTGATGGTCAACCCAGAGAGAGCGGACCCGTCGGAGGTATCCTTTCCGAGATTTTCTTCAAACACTTTGATCGCAGAAATCGTGTCAATAGACAATGTGACACATAGGTTTGGCTTCGTACCGCCATCCTTCAATTTGCCCAATACCCCGCCGATGGTATCAGTGAGACCTGCGACCAGTTCATCCTTTCCGACGCGGTGTTTTTGGTAAACCTTGACGACAAAAACGGAACGATCGTCCACATCACTGACAAAATTCAGTTCCTTGCGCAAAGGAATGGATAAGTACTCACAAAGATAAATTTTCATTCCAACAAGTACGATTCTTTTTCTCCTTGGCCACATTGGTTGACCGCTCGGTATCGCCAACTGAAAGCAGGTTATAGAACTGCCTCGTAAGAGGGAGTTTACGCCGCCCTTCAGCGTGAAGTTGTATGCCTAAAAGCAAGGTAGATCTGTGCGCAACTGGCAGTCTAGCGTTGTTGCGAGCCCACCTTGGATAGTGATTGTTCTTGCTCTAGAAACACTTTCAGTATATTCTCAACGAAATTACCAAGGTAATAAGTGTGCATACGCGATCGGGCTCATGCTTTGAGCTAGATTGAGAGTGTTTGTGATGTTGAAGCGAATATACGTTCACTGGGAGAGCGATGGTGGTGGTAGGTGTACAAGGTTGGGAACCGAGCAAACTTGAAACATGCGTCTACAATGCGGTCACAATGCGGTCGCAATGCGGTCGTGGGCTAAAGGGTGTCTGATAACTGCCTCCGTAACCCCAACGTTATCTGCTGACCCTGGGAAAGGGTGACGCGGAAACAAACTGAAGAAAAAGTGGGTTTAGTAGGGCAAGGATCGTCATCGTGGTGATAGAGCGAGAGTGATATCCCCGCCGAGTGGGCCAACTCGCCGTGGACTCGTTAGCACGCTTCGAACCCTTTTTACTCGGGAAGTTCTCTTCGATGATGGCATGCTCCGCGTTTTCTCATCTGCGAGCGACAGCTGGGCAGTCTAGCCCAGCAGTACCATTTCCGGTTTGTCAGCATTTATGTCTTGCCAAGTATGTATATGACGCTGGATCAGGTGGTCCTTGCGCCGCCCGCTCGGAGGGGCTCCCCCACTGCGATCATATCAAAGGGTCAGGTATTACGGCTACCGTCGATGATAGGCTCGAGAATCGGACGCCGGCTTGTAGTTTAATCCAGGGATGCTGATCGTTGCGTACGAGTGGTGTCGTGGTGGGTGTTCTTGAACATGAAATCCAACTCGACGAGCGACTGGATCACCACGTCAGTTTATCCAACCCAGCGCACTCTGCTCACCCCATTCATAGGTTGGAGAGGACGTGAGGTCCTTCCGGGATCAGACCCTGATGCGAAGAGGGACTATTAATGGCACGTGCTTTGTCACAGCTGGGCAGCCGTGGGAGAATTGTATTAGTCAGCAGGGCAGAGGCAGCGACGAGACTCGTTCAACGACGACCCCCGTCAAGAGCGATGCCACCACCACCGTTTTCGTCCCCACACCACCAGCCATCCTGCCCCGCTCTCTACCTCTACCCGCTCAATGACACCTTCGTCCCCAAACATATCGCCTTAATAGGCGGCCAGCGCGTCAAGATTGGCCGTCAAACCAACGCCAAAACCGTACCTGCCGAGCGCAACGGCTACTTCGACTCAAAAGTCCTCTCTAGACAGCACGCTGAGGTTTGGGAGGACAACGGAAAGGTACCTCCCTTTCACTCTGCCATTTTCTCCCTTTCATCCTTCTTCTCCCAGATCTTCATCAAAGACGTCAAAAGTTCGAATGGTACGTTTATCAACGGCGAACGCCTCAGCCCCGAGGGCGTAGAGTCCGAACCCTTTGAACTAAAAAATGACGATATTGTCGTATGCTTCTCTGCTCCTTTCTCTTCCCCATCCCTTAGTCGAATCATGCATAGGAATTCGGCATTGACATTATTGGCGAGGACAACAAGACAACTATCCACCACAAAGTCGCAGCTCGTGTCCTCTGCGTATTTACCGAGGAAGAGGCACAAGACGCTGCCCGCGTAGAGCGGTTACAATGTCCCCCAAATGTCTCCGGTGGTTCTTCGCAGCCAAGCACCTCTGGTAGTTCTTCTCAGTTTTCGTTCGCCCAGGGCCAAGCTGTCCCTCCCGCACAACGTCGACCAACAATGTCGTCCCAAGCGCTCGGCGGGATGGGTGGGATGGGCGGTAGCATGAGGCCTCCGGGTAAAAGTGGTCTCAGCTTTGACCACATCCTCAGCCGTCTACAGGGCGAGCTCCAGAAAAGTCGTGAGACCGGCGCTGATCTGCACTCGCTAACGTCCGCGATGAACGACATTCACGACACCTTGGGCGGTTCTCAGGTGAGTCATCACCACTTCGCCATCATCTTCTCGTTGACGACTTCTCTCTCACAGCCACCCAACGTCCCACATTTCCCTTCCAACCTTCCTCCCGTCCGTCCTCCGCAACCGCAACCAGCACATGAATCCGCCCAACCTGCCGATTCCGGATCTATCCCGGTTACCATACTCAACGAACTTCGTACCCAGCTTCACGAGACGCAAGCATCCTTGGCAAATCATGTCGACAAGGTGCGCGCCCTCGAGGACATGATTGCTGAGCACGAGGCCATCAAAACCGAAGTCGCTTCCCTGCGCGAACTCATGGACGAACGGAAACGTGAGCTTGAGGTGTCCCGACGTAGCGCAGCTTCTCCACCCGGACACCATGATGTTCAACATCATGATGACTTGCGGAGTGGCAGTTATCAAGCGGACGACGACGATGCCGGCAGTATCCACACTATCATTCCCCACAGCTTGGAGAGAGTGGAGGAGGAAGACGAGGATCAGTTGGTCGCCGACGATGACGAAGACGAAGACCGTCGACGCTGCCGAGAGGAGCTTGGACGCCCGCGGACTCCTGAGCCTACTGGAATGGGTATGGTGGAGGATGACGAGGATTCGCCTGAAGTGAAGCGCAGACATCGACCATCGTCGCCACTGCAGCAATCACATGATGCTGCGTCTGCCGCTATCGACGAGTTGGCAGAGCGGTTGTCGGCGCTCAGTGGACGGATAGACACGGCAGTCGAGTTCAACAACTCCCTCCAGGCGCAGCACACTGCCGCCCAGACGACCATATCTCAGTTGCAATCCAAGATTGCAGCATTGGAAGATCTCGTACAGGCGACCCAGTCACAGCTGCAGCAACAAAACACTGCGCAGGAAGCCGCTCATGCCGAGATCCTCAAGGCCGTTCGCGAGCCTCCTCGCAATCCCGAGCGAGAATCCTTGACAGAAATGCTCAGCGAATGGAAGAAGAACGTGGAAAGTCAATGGAGCGCCGTCCAAGAAGAGTGGTCACAAGAAAGGGAGAGGCTGAGCAAGGTGAAGGAGGAATGGGAGAGCCGCGCTCGGATGCTCGAACTGTCCCTGGATGCCAAGGTCAATGCAGGTGTGGCTTCACTCGCGGCGTTGCAGCGCCATGATCGGTTCCCGAACGGCGACATCAAGATCAACGGTGGTGGTGGCCTAGTTACACCCCCAAGTCCCGTCAGCGTTGCCTCGAATCCCGGTCGGACAAAGTCACGACGTCGTCGGTCGAGTGCTTCTCGAAGTCGTTCGAGATCGAGTTCTCCCATTTCGTCGATCGAAATGATAGAAGGGGCGGTCAACGGGGACCATGACATCGGGTCCAACCCAGGTTCGCGACGCGTGTCGGATCAATATCAGCGATCACGATCACCCTCTCCTTCCATAGTGGAGAGCGAGCCAGAGTCGTGTAGCCAAGTGTTGGAACGCGGAGCTCAGTATCCAATCACGCCGGCGCCGTCGGTGAAGGACTCTCCCGAGCGGCCACTATTGAATCCTCCCTCGGTTATTGTGGAGTCAAAGGCAGAGATGCCGTTGCGCAAGTCTGGGGCTGTTGGTCATCTCACGGTCTCGCACCTGCCACTTTTGATGACCCATTTCTTTCAGTTCCAACTGAACTTGACGGCGGCCGTAGGCGTGTTGGTTGTCAGCATCGCCACGGCAGCGGTACTATGGCGAGTGAAACAGGATTAGGACGCAAAAAGTATGGAATCATGGACGGTTTTTCAAGGGCACTCGTTATGACCAACTCTTTACTGGTTTGATTACTTTATTCTTCTTTTCTTCCCCGCTGCTTCCCGACATTATTTGCGATTTGTGAATAACCCTATGCAGCCGTTTCTTCGTTTTAATGACAGCACGACCATGTCTGTTTTTCCCCTACATGTGCTGGTAGCCTTGGTAGTCTCAAATGGAGAAGTTACGTATCAGGTGGGACTTTTGCGCCCCACGTCGAACTGCTCAATATGCATATGGCCTGTCTATTGTGTATGCAACAAACCCATAAAGGTATCCCCGGGTTATTCTGCCAGTGATCCTGAAATCGGACCTCGACTTGGCCGGCGACCGAGTTATTCGCGATCAATTTGTAAGACTTTTGTCAGCCGGAATGGGCGTCACGGTAGCAGATATATAAATGCCCCCTTGACATTCCTACTCGATCACACCCGATCTTCTTACTTTCATACCACTACAATGACGGTCGCCTATGATTCATCCAGCGACGGTGTGAACGGCGGCCAGTCGCTCAAGGAACAGCCCCCCCATGTTGATGGCTTTGGCACACGTGCCGTTCACGTCGGCTCAGAACCGGACCCCAAGACCGGCGCGGTCATCCCATCGATAGCCCTCAGCACGACCTACAAGCAAGACGGGGTCGGGAACCACAAGGTGCGTCCCCGATCATCGTCCGTGATAACGCGGACTTATCCAATGATGTGGCGTACTAGGGCTTCGAGTACTCCCGTTCTGGGAACCCCAATCGCCAAGCGTTGGAGACGACCCTGGCTGCGCTGGAAGCCGGAGGCGCACATGGGATCGCATTTTCCTCGGGTTCGGCGGTGACGGCGACGCTCGTCCAGGCCGTGGGATCGAATGCGCACATCCTCAGCGTGAATGACGTCTACGGCGGCACATTTCGCTATTTGAAACGTGTCGCGTCGGAAATTCAAGCGATCGAGACGACCTTTGTCGATCTCGACGGCGCCGCCGACGATGCCATTTCGGCAGCGTTCCAACCAAATACCAAGGTACGCTGGCGCGTGTTCGTTTTCCCACTCCTCATTTGGTTGGCTGAGTGATGCGCACGCTCTCTCCCCTTAGCTTGTCTGGATAGAAACGCCCACGAACCCGACGCTTCGGCTCGTGGATATACCCCGGATCGTCTCGCTCGCGCGTACACACCCCTCCCGGCCGCTCGTGGTCGTCGACAACACGTTCCTGTCGCCGTTTTACCAGTCGCCGCTGCTTCTCGGCGCAGACGTCGTCGTGCACAGTCTCTCCAAGTACGTCAACGGCCACTCGGACGTGATCATGGGCGCGGCGGTCCTCCCCGCGCACCACGCCCCGCTCGTGCAGAAGCTGCGGTTCCTCCAGAACGCGCACGGCGCGATCCCGAGCCCGTACGACTGCTGGCTGGCCCAGCGTGGCGCCAAGACGCTCCACCTGCGGATGAAGGCCCACGGGATCAATGGACTGCGGGTCGCGCAGGCGTTGGAGCGCTCGCCGCTGGTCGCACAGGTGATATACCCCGGACTGGCGTCGCACCCGCGGAACGCGCTCGCCTATCGCCAGCTGGCGCCCCACGCAAAGGTGTTTGTGGACGCGTTCCAGGCCGAACGCAAGGATGGCGACGAGGGGGGGTTCCCCTATGGCGGTATGGTGACGTTTCGCATTCGCGGCGGTGCGGTAGAGGCGAACGCGTTCTTGACCGCGACGCGGTTGTTCACACTGGCGGAGTCGCTGGGCGGGGTGGAGAGTCTGGGCGAGTTGCCTGCGCAGATGACGCATGCTGGGATACCCGAAGCGGAGCGCGCTGCGCTCGGGATTGGCGAGAACTTGATTCGGCTGTCTGTCGGGGTGGAGGAGACGGCGGATTTGGTGCGGGATGTCGAGCAGGCGCTCGAGGTGGCTGTTCAACGTCAGTGAGTGAGCAGAGTTGGCTATCGATTGCTTTCGATTTGTTGGCATTGTACATAGAAATCCAATACTTCTGTACGAACATTGTTATAACATACGTGCCTCTCGGACTTGGTGAAGTTCGTTTTCTGTGCGGGGCGATATGCCGACAACTCGCTGTCCGTCGGACTAGTCTCGCAAAATGTCGAGGCTGATCATGCGTCTCGTAGATCCTGTGTGCGCCATGACCCTCGACGAACAGCGACTGCTTGAAGAGTCTCGGGCGCTGGTGTGGATGTCGGAGGGCGACAAGTCGCAGGTCAAGAAGCAAGGGCTTTCGTTCATCTCATAGGGCGGGAAGACATCTTCGGGTCGACACTTTCAACTTCCAAGAAGCAGCTTGGTATCCACTTGGCTTGGTGTGCCCCGAGCTTGATCTCCGAACGTATCACGGTAGAAGTGGACCGAGCATCGGTATCAAGAAAAGGCTCCTGAGATCACGCAAAACGGTCTGGAGTGACGATGCGATCCACAGTATGTCAAGAGTGTCTCCTGTATTGACCTGCATGTATGCGGGGAGGGGTACAAAGAAAAAGAAAAGTGACGAAAATGCACGCAAACGAAGCACATACGTTGTACCGGCGCGTCCAACTACATCCAGTGCGTCTCTACGTCTTCTTCTTCTCATGCGACTTCTTCGGAGATGCAGCAGGCGTAGGTGATCTCGATTCTCTGACTTTGTCATCCTTTTGCACGTTCAACAAACGGAGTAAGTACCGATCTTCTTCAGGATAGACTTATTCCTTGGTCGTGGGATAGTTGAGTTCGAGTTCTTGCGTCGGGTGCTTGAGAGAACTGATTTTCTTGGTGGGGAAGTATTTGAGGTTGAATTGTTTGCTGCGTTTGGTTTCGCCTTCAGCAATGCGAATGGCGATGCGAGGATGTTTGGCAAGCTCTTTCTTGAAGTCAGTATAGCAATATTTGACTGCCTTTGCATCCTTGTCTTGGATCTCGGAAGCAAGCAGGCCATAATCATCTATCCTAAACACAGGGAGAAAGATCAACGTCTTGTGAAACAACATGGCACGCGAAAACGCCAACGCACCAGCCATAGTTCTCCGACGCGCGAGCAAGCCATTGAAAGTTTCCGATTCCAGTCGTGGAATCCGGCCTCCGTATACTGTCCCTTCAATGCTTGTTCTTCTTCGGTCAGCAGTTCAGCTGTGAAGCGGGAAGTGGTCGAAATATCAGCCAACACAATTTATAGATCAAAAATTCTGAATAATATTACCTGTATTAATGAGCTCTTGAGCCGCAGCCCGCTCCGCTTCGAGCTTCTCCGTCTTTGACGGTCCAGCACGCAGCATATACTTGAAATAGCTATTCACTGATTAAATCATCTTCCTCTCCCGATTTGACAACGAGAGCATGTTCAAGCTGAGTGGCCCGCGTCCACCCCGGAGGTCTTCGCCCTCCCGTTGCTGTAACGAACTGTCAGACTTGAAGTTACGCAAGCCTTCGAGGTTGAGGCCTTCATATTCACTGTCGAGCTCCGCAATATGCTCTTCCCTGCATTAAATGATAGCTTCGATGTCGTCATGGATAAGCATGCTGGAAACGAAGATCTTAACAGTGTTACCGAGGTACACTCGATAGTTACTCATTCGTCGGAAAAGTTGATGGTCTTCTCTGCACCGTGCGCAGCCACGTCAAAGAGCTCAAGTTTGCTGGCGGCTGGGTTCCAAGATTCATGAAATTACGGTAATCGAATCCAAGGTAATGGTGCTCGCCTTTAGGCTGTTGCTGTCTACCCTGCTGAA
>JBBPNQ010000187.1:0-27048 GCA_038090975.1 Boletellus pseudochrysenteroides
GGATGTCGGGCCCCTCAGGGAACTCGTGTTCGGGTGGAACGTGGAACACAGGCGGTTCGGGGGACGGCCTCTGAGGGGGCGGTCGTGGTGGACGGTCGCTGTCGCTGTCTGGCGCGGGGGACAGCGCTCGACGCGTGCGTTTCCTCGGGATGGTCATTGTTCAACGTTGGGTTGAAAGAGACAGTGGCAGGTCGTTGACATGCACGTGACCGCTCCCCTCTCTTCCATGCTCGTCGCCGCCGTCGTCCTCGTCGTCGCCCCCTTCGTTGCCGCCCTCAACGGCCCCGCCAAGCGCGACCATGCAGCGTTCGACTACTTCCTTCTCGACCACGACCCCGTCCCCTCTGCCCCTTCCGTAGACGAGTGCATCGCCGAGCTCGGTCTTGGCCTCGAGCTTGTCGGTCAGGTCGGTGAGCTCCCCAACGCATGGCTCCTTCGTGCTCCCAAACACCTTCCTCCACATCCCCATCCTGTCCTCGCCCGCTACGACGCCCTCCGTGCACACACGGCCGTCCAACCCCGCGATGAGCTCGCCCACCGCTTCCGCTCCGCCATCAACCTGCTCGAGCACCAGCTCCCTCGCCAGCGGACAAAACGTGCCCCGCCCCCCGTTAGTCCGGATGACTCCCCCGCAGCCATTGGTGCCCGTCTTGGTGTCACAGATCCTCTGTTCACCCAGCAATGGCACATCGTCAACGAAGAGTTCCCGGAACACATGATGAACGTCACCGGTCTCTGGGAAATCGGCATCACCGGTCAGGGAGTAGTCGCATCCCTCATCGACGACGGTCTTGACTACGAAAGCAGGGACCTTGCCGATAATTTCGTATGTCTTCCCGCCTTTTGCGGCTGAACCACTCCTCATTCCTCTTAGGACGCCGAACATTCCTACGACTTCAATGATCACACACCCCTGCCCAAACCGGTCCTTGCAGACGACCGCCACGGTACCCGCTGCGCCGGCCAGATCGCAGCTGCGAAGAATGACATCTGCGGCGTTGGCCTCGCCTATGAAGCAAAGATAGCAGGCGTGCGCATCCTTTCCGGTCCAATCACGGACGCCGACGAAGCTGCAGCACTCAACTACGGCTTCCACGATGTCGACATTTACTCCTGCAGCTGGGGTCCCCCTGATGACGGCAAGTCCATGGAGGGTCCAAGCTACATCATTCACAAGGCTTTCCTCAACGGCGTACAGAATGGTAGACACGGAAAGGGCTCCGTATTCGTATTCGCTAGTGGCAATGGCGCAATGTCCGGTGACCAGTGCAATTTTGACGGGTATACCAATAGCATCTACTCTGTGACGGTTTCTGCCGTAGATTATAAGGGCCTCCATCCCTACTACTCGGAACCCTGTGCAGCCAACCTCGTGGTTGCCTACAGCTCTGGCAGCGGAAAGAACATCGTCCGTGCATCCTTTTCTTTCCTCTCACCTCCTCTCACCCTCTTCCAGGTTACCACCGATGTAGGTGACAACGCCTGTTCGTCCAACCATGGTGGCACTTCTGCTGCCGCCCCAAATGCGGCCGGCGTCTTCGCCCTCGCTCTCCAAGTCCGGTCAGTCTTTCCTCCCATCCTCTTATCCGTCTGACATCGCCCCACAAGTCCCGATCTCACTTGGCGCGACATCCAGCATCTTTGCGTTCAATCGGCCCAAATGATCAATCCTGAGGACCCGGACTGGGAAAAAACAACCTCGGGCAGGCCATTTAGTTACAAATACGGGTTCGGCCAGCTCGACGCGTACGCTTTTGTCACAGCAGCACAGAACTGGGAACTTGTCAAGCCCCATGCCTGGTTCCATCCATCCGCGATCCAGCTCAATAACGGTTCCTTATCAGACCCAGAAGATACCATGACTGGAGGTGTGCCCATTCCTCCAGGCGGGGTTAAGAGCACGTTCACTGTGACAAATGATATGTTGCTCGAGCATAACCTCGAAACCCTCGAGCATTTGACTATTAACGTCTGGATTTCCCACTCTAAGCGAGGTGACGTGGAAGTGGAACTCATCAGCCCCAACGGCATAAAGAGTGTCTTGGCTGCAGTTCGCAAGCAGGATCATGCAACTACTGGGTTCAAAGGCTGGCGGTTCATGACTGTCAAGCACTGGTATGTTTTTTTTTTCTTTAATCGAAACTCAGTCATTCACCCCAACGAAAGGGGTGAGAACCCGGTCGGCGACTGGACTATCAGAGTATCCGATCAGTCGGACGCAAAACACAACGGGACGTTTCATGGTTGGCGACTTATGTTCTGGGGTTCCACAATCGATCCTGCCCAAGCCAAGACGTACGTCCTCCCTACCGGCGATGCAATCCTCCCATCTCCCGAAGAATCAGAGTCGGCTGAAGTTCCCACCCCTTCTTCTACTAAATCATACCCCAAACCGACAGCGGGCCTCCCAAGCGATCATGACACGGCAGAAGGCGAAGCTGACCGCCCCGCCTTTCCCGGGTCCTCTACGACACCGAGCATGACCCCCACTCCTGATGAAGGCTGGTTTTCTAATATGTCTAGCCTTGTCTCCAATTCCAAGTGGTTCTTTGTCGCTATCAGTGCTGTGATTCTCTTTGCTATTGGTAGCGGCACCTTCTTCTGGAGGAGACGTGTAGGACGACGCACTGCGTATTCGTCCCTTGTGGATGGCGATCTTCCGATGAATTCTGTATCTGGAGGCAGTGCGCGCCCGAGACCGAGGGCAAAGGAGTTGTATGACGCATTTGGGGAAGTGTCTGATGATGACGATGATGATGAAGACGCGGACGAACAAACTATGCTCCATCCTGGCCAGTCCTTTGATGACGTTCAAGAGGCGGGGCTGGGTCTTCATTCTGAATTTTTAAACGACGATGACCCTGCCTCAGCGGTGGAAACGCCAAGGTATCGAGACAATCCTCGATCGCGTGGGGAGGGAACAGCAAGTCCTGAAAGTGGCAGCGGATCAAGTTGGGAACACGCTTCTCAAGAACACTCAGGATAGAGCGACGTGTTATTCTGTAGACGTATCCCTGCATATATATCAACTGATACAGACCGACAGTACAATCATTGAAAGCACAGCACAAAGGCAAGAAAAGAACAAAACGTCAGACATTGATGAAACGCAACTTCGAGCCATTTGCCACGCGTGCCCAGACATCTATGGATTCGTACTACACACACGGAGACAGTGAACAACGCACTAGGAGGCAAGAAACGCCAACTTACTTCTGCGATGGTATCGTTGAGTTGCGCCTCGGTGTAGCCAGCACCCAACACCCTGGATCGTACGTCAATGAGAGCCAACTCTCCGTCGTTGTCGTCTTCGCTCGAGTCGACATCCATATCGCGTTCGCCCCCGGGTCCTTTACCGAACCTGCGCTGTCTCTTTCGTTTGCCACCGCCTTCCCCAGCCATGTTCTTGATAAGTCGAAAGATCTGGCTGATGACCGATCGGTCAGGTTCATACTCTTTATCTTCGTCATCTTCGAGACTCTCCTTGCTGCATTCCATCAGGCGCAGAGCCTCGTCGACGTCACCATGCTCCACAATGTCTGCGAATCGGAGACGTGCAAGCGCTTGAGCAAGGCGAAGCACGCCAAGCAACGTGCGTGCTGACGTGTAAGTATGTGATTTCTTCTGTGCTGTCTCCTCTTTCGAGAGCTTGCGCAAACGCACATAAGAGTCCACGATATAATTCGAGACCATGGGCGGGACAACAGGGCGCTTGAGGCGTGCTTGAGCAATATAATGTCTGTTTCCGTGCGTCAGAATGTCAACACTTATGATGAAACTGAACGCTGACCTCATCAAGGAAGGATCAATGACATCGTACTCCAGTTTGGGGTGGGTATTGTGCATGTGCACATGCGTAACGTGCTGAGCTAACCGCTCATCGTCTTCGCGTGTTGGCTTGTCGAGAATCAAGAAGAGGAGGTCAAAACGTGACAAGAGCGCCGCAGGCAAGTTGATGTTTTCCACGGGGGATACCCTGGGGTTGTAGCGCCCATAGAGGGGATTCGCGGCGGCGAGAATAGAAGTTCGAGCGTTAAGAGTGGTTGAGATACCGGCTTTGGAGATGGAGATTGTCTGTTGTTCCATCACTTCGTGGATTGCGGTTCGGTCAGCTTCTTCCATTTTGTCAAATTCATCAATGCAACAGATGCCATTATCAGCCAACACAAGAGCACCCCCCTCTGAACCCATTCTTGTCAGCGCGTGGACCGTCCCTCACGAAGTCACCTACCAAGAACCATTTCATCCGTGACCGGGTCTCGCATAACAGCAGCTGTGAGACCAACGCCGGAGGAACCCTTGCCTGTGGTGTATACACCGCGTGGAGCAACTTTTGAAATATACTTCAGCAGCTGCGACTTAGCAACACCGGGGTCGCCCATGAGACAGATGTTGATGTCACCACGAATCTTCATCCCATCACCCATGGTTTTTGTGACTCCCCCTACCAGCAATAGGAGAAGTGCTTTCTTCACATCTTGGTGCCCATAGATCTCTGGAGCAATGCTTTGAGCGAGCTTGTTATACAGTGCAGGGTCTCGTTGCATATCGGCGATTTGTGCCAGTATCTGTGGGGTCATTTCCATGTCGCTGTACTGCTTCTTTAGTTGGTGAATATGTTGCACTTCCAAGTATGTATCGGTGAGCAGCCCTGCTCGAACGGCCTGGTATCCGGTGTATGGTATGGGAAGGAAAATGCCTCCAAGATGGACCACATCTCCGGGATTCATCATGCGCACAAGGTTTCCGTTCACATGAACTGTCATTGACCTGGGAATGTGACCGACTGGGACTTGGTCCGCCTGCAGACATCTGAGAAGAAAAATAAAAGGACTAGAGGAAGGAGCAAACCATTTCCTGGATTTTGATCTCCTGGAACGGGCTGAAGCGACAAGCGCGAGTCTGCATGTGTAGGGACCCGCGGATCCCGTTCTTTTTGCACTCATTCTCGTTTTGACAGTCAGTGATCGGGGAAAATGTCTTGCTCGAGATTTGTTGAAACGTTTCTGATCCACACACGTCACACGTGTAAGCATTCACGAGTAGGAGAGGTTTAACTTCTGAGACGCGAGTAACAATTCCGCGAACAGTAACCAGCCGTCCCAAGTGAGCGCCCTTGACATCACGGACTGCCAGCGCAATGTCAGATCGCAGAGGCTGGAAATAGAGATTACTAAAATAATATTTAGTGCGATACATACCGTACGATGGTGATGACAACTCACTACCGCCGTAAGAGATGGTCGGGAAAGCCTTCCTGAACTCCCTCAGTTTGCTCGTTCCGCTCACGTCGCTGATGGAGGATAACATCGATAACCTCGTCATGTTCACTTATGTCCTTGGTAGGTGTTGGAATAAGTTTATCGACGGCTTCACAGAATAGCTGGACATAGCGTCGGGTATTATTTTGGATACGGGCCACAAGTTCTGAAACGGTTTCCCCGTGCTTGAGTAGGAGGCAATGATAAGAGAAGTGGATAATGAGTGAAAATTCAGATTCTCGCCTGATGGATGTCTTCGAGGTCAATGGTTAGCATCTGCTGCTCGCGGTTTGCTATCAGTTGCTTGAATACCAGGTATCAAATGGGGTGAGATTCTGGACTAAGGAAAGCATACCAGCTGCTGCATATACTTTAGTCCTTTTGTTCTATAACCATCACGATCGTCGTTGTCGTCGTCGTTCAGTGCAATATTTGCAAAATCTTGATCCAAGTCCTTGTCATGACTGACATATGTTGAAAGAAAGCTCCGTATCTTGTCTACGACAAATAAGTGACTGGTAATTAGTAGTAATAGTACACGCACCCAACTCCTCGTCGTAGTTGACATTTATCTTGACGACTGGTAGAGACATGTTGGTAGTTCGTGTACACGTCCCGTCGCGTCCCGCTAGAACGCGTCCGTCACGCGATGGTCACACTGTCACGCTACTTTCAGTCACGTATCTCTCATCCCGCTCGACGATACCGCTGCCAGATTGCGCGGCGCGACAAGGCCGGGTCAAAGACAGAGTCTTAGAGTCATCGTATTCAGATCATACTCGCGACTTAGACTCAGCGTAGTTGCCCAAGTATGTTGCCCTCAAACAACTTAAATTTTTTAAAATACGCCGAGTCTGATCTGGACGCTCGCAATGTTGATCGACAACACGAGGTGAGGATACCCTTGATAGTGTGTTCAAGACAAGTACATCGATACGGTGGTGGGAAGCTCACCGGACGCACCACGAGCTGAATCGGGGAGCTTCAAAAAGACTCTGTAACCTGCACGTACTTGAAGTCGCCAGTGATCCTCGACAATGTGTCCTGCTGCTACCTAACTCCGAAACACTCCAAAGTTGCCCCTGGTGGCACTGTCACGAATCCAGGAGATATGCTCTCGCACCGACTAGTCGAGTTCCTTAAGCGTACTACGATCGCGGTTTGAGTACAGTATTTTCATAAGCGACACGCTTCGAGTTACAACGCCAGCATTTGTTTCATGGCTGTTCACATTGCAAGAGAGGCAATCCCGGTGTGCCCAAGTGACTGAAGGACGGGCCAAGACGCAGCGCTCGGCAGCTTCGACTTGCCTCAAAAAGTGGCGTCAGAATAAACAGCATATTCCAGATGCGTGTCTTGGCTGATCCAGTGGCATATATACCCTTTCAATTATTTGGCTATATCTACTTGCCACTATGCTATATTACGTGCCCATTAATCTACGTGCAAACGACAGTCCAATGCGAGCTCAGTGTGGTGTTCCCCTTGTGTAGAGATGCAATCAAGTAGACTGTATCCTTTCTCGTTGCCAACATTCCAGCTTTCGAGTTTAAATATCATCAGCGGTGACTCGATGGCTTGATCCTCGTTTCTCGACCAAGCCAGATGGACGTCTCTTAAGTTACCCAAAATGGGATCAAGCTTCGCCAGGAACTTGCGGAATGCTACTCGATCACGACGAAAATCGGTCGGATCATTATCTTGCAACAACGTGCACTGATGCACAAACGACACGGCGTTACATTATTTTTACGCTCGCAACAAAGAGCACACACCTCTTTTCCCGATAGAGACACAATGAGCTCATCACCTTTCTCGTCTTGAAGTAGAATATACACGCAGTAAAACCATCTGCAATGTGTTTCCATCATGTCGTCACAACGTGGGCACCGTTGGAAGGAAGGCGGAGGGCTAAGAATGGGATTAACATCCGGAGATACCCGAAGATTCAGAGCGCTCACCTTGATTCACATTTAGTACATCGCAAGACACACGCGTCCGAGAGAGAGAATGGAAAGAAATCCATGGCGCGGGCTAACACTCTGAACTCGACTGGAGCAGGCTGTGCGAGTGCTTCCTGTAAAGTGGTATTGCCTAAAAGAGTCAACGTTTGCTTGAGTAGCCCATGGGTCTCCTCATGCCACCCATTTGAAGCCATCATCGGGACATTCAACATATTTTCCCTTTTCCACTTTTCTTTGTTCCTACATGGATATCTGAGCAAGACCAAATAAATAATTAAAGACGTACCGACCTCTGCAACGTTTGGACATGGTGGCTTGACGAGTCATGTAGGGAGATGATAAGTGTATCGCCCCCACCCAAACACCCATGTATACCACCAGATACACTCGAGTGTTTGATACGCATATTCTGGATAATGTACATGGAACCAGTCCTGAGGTCCAATGAAATTTTGGCTTGAGTGTCGTCCAACTTTATCTTCACCACACGATGTTCAAGATTGTGCGCCCAATCGGCGGTTGAGATAGTGGTTGGCAAGTCAGGATTGTATGTGTAGTCGGTGACATATAAAAAATGACCGTCCCGCGAGTTAAGGTTTATGTGGAGAAGCTACCAGGAATATGGTGAGCGCGTAAATAATTTCTAGAAAAATAGAATACCTCAATAATGCAAGTGAGGAAGCGCGTGTTCTCTTCCACATCTTGAAGGAGCATTTCCGGGAAAATATGCAATGATGCGGACCCCGAAGAAAGGCCAGAATGATTCATCCCAAACTCTTTCTTTCTCCTGAAGGAGGTATCAGTTTGTTCTAGCATCATGCTGCAAGATACTGACGCTAGAAGAGCCCTAAGGTGTGGCTGCGTTTCGAGTTTGGTCTCATCTAATTGAGCAATCTTTTCCGCGAGCTGCATCGTGCCTTCCATGCAATGGTTAGGATTCCACCTCGCCCGGACGTTGTGCAAGTACCAATATTCGCCAGGATTCATCATCCTCGCGATGTTCCTTGCGGCGTCCCACATATTACACTGCAACACGCAGTCAGACAACTGAGGTGGACACCAAGTGGCTTGCACGGAGTGAACCAAGGCGTTGGTTGTGTAGTCTGTGACATAGACAGTGGTCGCGCCGCCGTAGTTGTTGAATTTTTGTAGCACCTTTCAACGGAGTATTCAGGATCAGCTCAACCAGGACATTATTTGCTCACCTCGACGGTACAATCGAAAAAACCCTTAGGTGGGAGATCGGGCGAGGCTTCAGAAATCAACAGATGTCGCTTACGCGGAGGCCCCGAACACTCTACTGCAGACACTGTCTGTCCGTCGAGTGTGCGCTTAGCCTTCCACCACTCTCCAATTTGTCGACAATATTCAAGTTCGATGCTATCTTGGAATGGTTCCCAGTATGGAGAGTATTCGTAACCCATCCCACCGTCGCTCGGTTCTTTCTCGGGGGCATTACCTTTGTTAGGAGGTCGTATAGAATGTTTGAGCGGATCGTAAACAGCCCAACGTAACTTGTCACCATAGCCTGTAGCTGCTACGGCACCGTTGAACTCGACAACCTGTGGGGTGTAGGGTCACTACAGACTTCGTTTTTAACGGTGTCATCGCCAGACCTTGAGCTTACGTAAAATAACGATGTCATCCGTCCGCACTTGCGGAAGCCACTCTATATATTTCTTCTGAAAACAGTTCACTTTGATACTCTGTCGTGGTGAATCAATCGTGGACGGATCCACGAGGGTAATCGAACGACTCCATTCTAGAAAGAGCTGTATGATCCTCGTCGGCCACGCAGAATGTATAATTGACCCACCATTTGCCTTTGTCTTGGTTTCCGGGGTCACGTGGGTCACAATTCCGATGACATTGATCATGGAATGGCCCTTTTCAAGCTCAGTGAGGGTAGTGAAAATGTCGCCCTAGCATTTGACATGAGATATTAACACCCAACGACATGACCATCAAGCAACGAACCCTTTGTGTACGAAAACCTGCCTTCAGCCGGAGAGCAAGGATGCCAGCTTCGTCAGGGACGGTCGCCGCGTCGTTATGGTCGGTTTCGCGTAAAATGCCAATACCGTTGTCCCCCCGGATAGAGGCTTCTCCCTTGGCGTGCTCATTAAATTGATGGAGCGGCGAATGGCTGTCACATACAGTGGTCAAGGAAGCGTGAATTGACATTTGGGGCTGTTCGTGGCAAGGTGTGACGACGTTAGCTGGAAGTGGATTGTCTGTGTCATTTGCCAGTTGGTTAGGAAATGCCCGCTCCTTCTCCTTCTTTCGCAATCTTTGCTTCTTTCGCAATCTCGCTTTGGAGAAACGACCAGGTCTTTCGGTGCTAGTCTGCTGAGCCGGTCGGATCGGTTGAATAATAGCCTCGCCGTCTGCGATTGGAATCAACGAAGGAGGAGGCCGATTCAATCTGAGGTCTTGACCGCCACAGTTGGTGACGTCTACTCGTGAAATGGTCGGCATGGGTGGGCAAGTCGCCGTCGGGGCGGGTCCGTGGTAGATCTTAGATGCGTCAATTGTGACCGCATCTAAGACAGTGTGAACCATGCCAGGGTTGTACCATTCGTCTGTGTTTCCTGCACATCCAAAACAGACATTAGATTACCAGTCCCACAACGGATGTACTTACCCTCCCATGTATCGACGACTTTGCCTGCATTAGTGCCACTCAGATACTTTAAGACTACACCCTCAGGGAAGCGGAGGACGATCGGAAAGTAGTGCGGGGCGCTGGATTCCTTGCGTCGATCAACCCTCGCCCTTTTGAGAGCAAGACAGACGCGTTCGTGTGGTCGAAATGTAATACCATCTTTGTGGGGAATCTCCACTTCAAAGCGGTAGAGAGCAGAGTCTTCCACAACCTCGAGGCTAATGCGGTGTAACCTATTTCGAGGAGGCCATATCATGAAGACCTTGCCTTCAACGTATCCCGAATCGTCGTCTTCGAAGTGAAGGAGTTCGTCGAGATTTCTCCTACGCGAAAAACAATTCTGCGGGTGGTCCCCTTGCACGTTCATCCTAGTAGTAGTACTAGTACCAGGACAGGCTTGGTCGTGGCCCCCGAACACTCGTCCTCATCACATATCATCATGGAGTCGCCATCACTCTCGGCTCTCTACACGAGAGCCTTGGACGAGACCGCCAGAGCATCCAGTCTACCTACCATCGAAGACGAAACTCAGGCATGTGTCGGGTTCACCGAAAATTGTGTCTTGCTGATACGAGTCATACGATCACCTACAGAAACTCATCCAGCATACACTGTCTGATCTCATTCAGCTGACCTCCCGAGTCACCAATTTGTCGCTGTTCAGCTCGAATGAAGTTCTCGACGACATATCCACGCCGGATCTCGTGTATCTATCTCTCCCATTTATCCGTGCAGAGGTGCAGAGCCGAGTCAGGGCTACTGACGGGGATGCTCGCACGAGGAACCTGGCGCAAGTTCAGGTGGGTCTGAGAACTGGTGGATTACAAGCACGTTGCCGATGCCACCACTAGCGGCATCTTAACATGTATATTTCCAGTCTTGAGAAATACGACATCGTACCAGAGACCGAGCGCGCCCTGTATGGCCAGCAGCCGTCCTCTATCGGAGATGCTGCGAAACGTAGGGAGCTAAAAATCAGACAATACAAAGCCGAGAAGGACCTCCGAACTCGTATAGAAGTAATCAGGAGACGTCGGCGCCAGCTGCTTTCCGAGGACCGCTCATTCAGCGACTTCGAGCTTATAGCATCTCTGCTCCCCCCCTCGGATGATGATGCCGAAGACCTCGAAACTGAGGATATCCTGAGAGAAGCTACGTTGCTACTTCTCAGACTCTTCTATGCCCAGGCATGTGCACAACTTGAAGGTGTGGATCAAGAGATCCAGTTGCTGCGCAATGCTCCTTCCCCACCCCCACTGCTGAAGCCACCAACGGACGAACGACGAAACAAGACCAAGGACCAGGAGGATGTGTGGAAAATCGATGCAGCTCCCGAATTTCCCAACAAAGGACCCCTATTGGACCCCCATGGCAAGGTGGGCGCCAATGAATGAAATGGTTGACTCTCCTGATCATCGCTGCAGCCATTGAGACCCTTCACCATTTTGCCCGCGAGCGCGTCGGACCGTACTCGCCTGCGTGCACAAGTTTTTGGGCCTGACCACCGTCTACCAACGATGTCGATTGACCAATACTTGGAAATAGAGCGGCAGCGTGGGGGAATCCTTTCCAGCGGAGGGTAAGCCACATTCTGAGAACATTTTATACTTGGTTGAGCGGTCTGCGTAGGCCCCAGTCCGAAGCTAAACCCACGACGTCTGAACAGCTCACCACGGATTCGGAAATGGATGGGACGATGTTGGGAGAACTGAAAGCAGAAGAGAAAGGCCATAAGGATGAGCAGTGGGCCCAATACAAAGACACCCATCCAAGAGGAGCAGGTAACACTATGAACCGTGGTTAGCGGACAGACTGGGTAAATGGTAGCATTTGGGAGACCCCGCCGATGGATAGTAGTAAACGATTGATATGTCCGAAACAAAATCACGGTATATAATGCCACAAGAGGGAAGAGGCAGGACGAGGGATACATCAACAGTTACACTGTGAAGCTTCCGGAACTGTAGGTGTTTGCGCAGTTGTCACGTCGATTTCTGGAGTACCACTACTCAGGTCTAATTAGGACAGCCCAGGGAGAAGACATACTGGTGTTCTGTGCGTCTGCTTGTATTTTGTTGTCCATACCAGGCAATGACATTGCTATTTTCTTGAATAACGACTTGACGTTATGACCAGCTTTGGCCGAGGTCTCCATAAACATAATGCTCATTTGCGTTGCCTTCTGGGTTGCTTCCTCAACGGTGACTTGACTAGAATGGTACGAGGAGTTAGACGTGCGCTGCGCGACGAAGTAGGGATACGCGAGGACGGACCGCTTCTCTGAAAGGTCAGCCTTGTTACCGACCAGGACGATGATGACATCGTTTCCGCGCTCGGATCGTACGTCGTCAATCCATTTCGACGTCGACAGATAAGATTGCCGGTCTGCACCCATCGGGATAAGACACGAAAGCTGAGTTGGAGAATTGTGCTTACTGGTTATGTCGTATACAACTATTGCTACAGAGGAATCACGGATATACGATGGTATTAGCGAACGGAATCGCTCCTGTTACCCGTGAGCGAGAAGCATCTCCAGAGTCTCGAGTATGGACTCACTTGTCCAGCTGTGTCCCACAGCTGTAGGCGCACGGTTCGGTCCTCGAGGTACATGGTTTTGCTCAAGAAGTCAATGCCAATCGTAGCCTGATAGGTATTGTCGAACGTGTCGTACATGAATCTGCACTAGCGGATGAGTACGGATTGTTGAGGACAGGCCTCGCGGGGCTGACCTCGTGATCAGACTGGTCTTGCCGACGCTCTGGTCGCCAAGCAGCACGATCTTTGTGCGCCTCGGGGGTGTCGAGGAGAAGTCGGCGGTTGCGGGTGTCGACAGCGCGTCCATCGTGGTCGGTATGGCTAGAGTGCAGTTTGCCCTTGTTTGGAGGCACCCGCCTTATAAACATCGCTCACCAGCGATCGATTGCAATGAAACTGTCCGACAAGATCGCCCAGCATGTCCAACCCTTCTATACGTTCGAGTTCTTCCCCCCCCGCACAGACCAGGTGCGTTCCATCCGTGAGCTTGTGCCTCCTGTTAAAGTCTGCCAGGGTTTCGACAATCTCGTCGCCCGCATATCCCGTCTCTCGGCACTTCATCCCATTGCAATCAGTGTAACATGGGGCGCTGGTGGCTCCACTTCCGACGGGAGTCTCGATCTGGCCGGATTCACGCAGTCCGAGTGTGGCATCGACACTATCCTGCACCTGACATGCACGAACATGCTTCCTGGCACGGTCGATGATGCTTTGCGCGTACGTCAGTGCTCTATCCCCCTCCCGTACCTAACAGTATCCCCAGGAAGCGAAAGCACGTGGTATACAGAACATCCTGGCCCTCCGCGGTGGTCAGTCATTCCCGTTTTAGACTACACATCCATTTTTTTCACCCCTTTCACGCAGATCCTCCCCGTGGACAAGAGGATTGGACGCCAATTGATTCACGGTTCACATCTGGACTGGATCTGGTCAAATATATAAGTTCTTCAAACGAGTATTCGTCTCACTTTTGCATAGGTGTCGCGGGTAATTGACGTGTTAAAACAGGAGCCGCAACGATGCTAATTCATCACTTTTATAGCTTACCCGGAGGGCCACCCAGAGAACGACACTAGCGAAGAAGACGCCATTGACATCCTCAAACAGAAAGTGGATGCCGGGGCGGAATTCATTGTAACACAATTGTTTTATGACTCGAACCGCTTCATTGCGTGGATTCAGAAAGTTCGAAGCAGAGGTTGGTGGTGCTTTCGGACCATTGAGGCTCATTCCTCATAACACACAGGCATAGAGGTGCCTATCATACCAGGCATCATGCCTATACAGACTTATGCATCCTTCCTGAGAGTCACCAAGCTATGCGGCGCACAGGTTCCGCCCAATATTCTAACCGACCTGGACAGGATCCGGGTGGGTTGATCGATCGACTGTACTGAAAACTAATCTGGAAGCTACGATAGCATGACGACCAACTTGTCAAGGACTACGGTGTTCGTCTTGCCGTTGACACCATACGGAGGATCACTGGATCTGGCCTCGTTTCTGGAATTCATTTCTGCACCCTCAATCTGGAAAAGAGTGTCCAGCTTGTTCTCAGGAATCTTGGATGGGCTGGTGGTAGCTCAGTTACCAAAAATAAACTTATTGTCGTAAGATCATCTTACTCTCACACAGTTAAGTCCTGATAATGAACCACGACACAAGGATTCTTCTCCGCTATCGATTCACTCTCCACTTCCTAGTTCAGACTTGGTGGTTACTCCGAGTCTTGCAACCACAACCGCTGCAAACGCATTAGTAAGCAAACCAACATTAGACATAGAGCCACCTGGACGTGGAGAACTTAACAACGCGGCCACCTGGGACGAGTTCCCGAATGGTCGGTTCGGTGACTTTAAGAGTCCCGCGTTCGGCACACAAGATCAATGGGGCGGTTTGGGCATCAATGTATGACCTTCGTAGATGACCTTATCCATGCCAACTCGAATGTTTTTATAGATCCATACGGTGCCAACCCACTGGGGTAATCCGACCACCACAGAGGATTTGGCCAGGCTTTTCCTGGATTATCTTGATTCTAACATCCCCTCCACACCATTCTCTACTTCTCCACTTTCTGACGAATCTGCAACAATCCTTGAATACTTGAAAAAACTTACCAGCCAAGGGCTATGGACTGTCTGTTCTCAGCCCGCAATCGATAACGTCAGTTCTACTGACGAAATTTTTGGCTGGGGCCCAAGGGGTGGGTATGTCTTCCAGAAAGGGTTTGTTGAGTTTTTCGCGGAGGAGAACATCGTCCATCAGATCGAAAGAAAAATTGAAAAGGAAGGAAATGGTTGGATTCACTTTTTTGCAGCAAACCCACAAGTAAGCTGTCCGTTGGTTGGAACTTATGACTTGATCATAGCATACTTTAGGGTGAATGTAGGACTAATATTCCTGAAGATGGTAGGAATGCCGTAACGTGGGGAGTATTTCCCGGACAGGAGGTGGTGCAGACGACGATCATTGAACGAGAATCCTTTCTCACATGGAAGGTGCGCGGTCGCTGATACAACTGAATGTATTGAATCTCATCAAATATGCTTTGGCGTTGTAGAACGAAGCTTTCTCGATATGGGCCGAGTGGGCATCTTTCTATGCTCCTGAGTCCTCCCAGAGAGCATTGCTCGACAAGGTGCGGGAGAAACGTTGGCTAGTGAGCGTAGTGCACCACGATTTTAAGTGCTCGGACGCTCTTTGGTCCTTCCTACTCGATGGGACTGTTAACTCATAATCTATCTGTCGGTGCGGTGTCGCGCCGCATTCTCTGTGTATCTTGACTGCAACTATTAGGCATGTAACCATCACACATGGTTGTAAAGCATACGATTGGGAATAACGAAGCCGAAAATCTACAATAAGCCGCGAGATCGATAATTAAACCGTGACCCGAAAATCCACCGTAGCGGGAGATTTGCCGAGACTTGTCAAATGAAGGATATATGAACAATCGGCACCGGATCTCAGTGTCAAGTCCCGTCTGCCTTTCAAGTGCCCGTCGAGATTGTCTGATTTCTTCAAAAAGGGGCTGTGGTCACCGTGTCCAAGCAAGATGGCCAACATCGGACAGCCAGACATTTATCTTGCTTAGGCACGCGGGCAAAATCACAACATATGTATAATTTAATTCTCACATCCCCCCCCATCTCGTATGAAGTCCAGGACTTAAACGACGTCCTGTAAGTCCGATATCGAAAGCGCCTGCCTCGCATGTGTTCGTCGACGCGGGTTCCCAGGCGTCACGAGTGGCCGGACCCACATCCTCAAGTGACCATTCTTTGTTGCCGTCAGTAGTGCGCGAGGGAGGAATGTCAGGCAGCTTAGCATGTCAGCCTCGACATGCTTGACCTGAGCAGGGCGCAGTTGAGCGAGTGAGCAAAGATAAAGGGACGGCTGACAGCGTACTAAAACTGGCTGAACTGCGGATACCTCGTTTCTGGATGGTGCAGGATGGTATCTAGGTGTTGAAAGTTGAGAGGCTGAGCCAGTCCCACGACGGTACGCCGCAGCCAATGAGACACTGGATGCCATTGAAACACGCGGATGATGACCATGTTGAAGTTTTGGTCTATGTAATGCGCCACTAGAAAAGTCCCACTGTAGTGATGAGGTTAGGATCGGTGATTGTTCAACATGGGCAAAGGCGGACCAATATCAGTTTGTTGTCCTCTCCAACGCTGCCAAACCGGTATGTCCGTCCGTCACATTTTGACGCATCAAATGTCACAGCAGACACAAAAGACGAGTGTCCTTGGCACCTAGCGACCACACGTTGTTCCCATGGGGAAAATATTGTCAAAAGGTCGTCTTGGCCACCCGTCTGCGAGTTTTTCCGAAAGAGATGAGCAATCGTGACATGAAGGAAACTACCATACCAGGATGAGACGTCCATCGGGTGACCACGCAACAGAAGTCAGTGCACCGAAATATGACGCATAACAATCAACAAGCCTGGTGTGTTGTCAGGAGAAGGAGATTCAAAAAGTATACCACTCACTGTTCGGCAAATGCGTCGATCACTCTTAAACAGCCATCCTCTGCTATGGCGGCAACATGTTTGACGTCGGGAGAGAACACAAAATCTAGGTACGAGAGGTTCAACGCGATCACAAGCTCATGGACCAGACACGCACCGACAACAGCGCGTGTACTCAGCCTCCAGTGACTGACGGGATTTTTGGCAACGCCTTTATCTGCTCTCGCACCACCACTCACGTTGGCTTCGGGATGCCATGGCGGCACGGTAACGTACATGGTCGTTAACGGATCCCATTCACCAGCCGACTGTGGCTGATTCTGAGACGAGTGGGGATTAGAATGCGGGAAACACGGAGCTGAAGTTCGGGTGGTAGGGACTGTTACGCTGAACACCCCGTCGTCTCGTTCCTTGTCATAAACAATTATCGTGCCATCTGCATGGGAAACGAGGAAGAGGGTAGAGGATGCAGGGACCCAGCGCGCTGCGGTGCAGGGGGAGGAGGAAATGGAACCCTCAAACCAACGTGAGTGACGAGTGATGTAGTCCAGTTGGTTGCCACACCTGTTTGTTAAGACGACCATATCTACTAGCTATGGGATCTATGAAATAAACCCTTAGTAGATACCTTTGGTGAACACCAAGCCATGACACACCAAACCAAACGAGATCGCCTGTACTAAACCCAATGACAACGTCAAGTCTCTCGGGCGAAGCAGTGAGCGTGTTCACGTCATGGCAGGTCGGGAAAGCAGAAAAACTGATCCTTGTGAGTGGTTCCTGTTGTTTGTCCATTAGCAGTGGCGTAGACCAAGTTTAGTGAGTGTATGCACACCTTAGCTTTGGCACCAACCTCATACCAGAGAAATGCCTTACCGGAGTTAAAGAACGTGAATGTTACCTCACCCTGTTTACTGGAAAGAATCTTATTCAATCCCTCGACACTCTGCATGCGTGTTATGAAAGTAGATGAAGTCGTGCGCATGTTGTGCTTCGGTTTGGAATTCTTCTTCCCGGAGATGGATGGGTGCGCAAATAATTTTTGGTGAGGCTCATGGGGCACGATTACGTCTTGTGCGTTAGTCGTTTGGCCCGGGGGCGATGCCACGTCTGGTGAGGTGAGGTTGTCGTCCGGGGTGTCGCTGGAGGATAAACTGCGATCGTCTAGCAGCTGTTTTTCCCTGTCCCTGTCTTTTTCTCTCTCACGTTCTCTGTCTCTGCGCGAATCCTTGTTGAGGTTCGCGCCAAGCAACTGCGCCAAACCTGGCGAGCTCGCATGTTTTGAGTAGTTGAAGTGGACAGTGACAGTGGAAAGTCGCGTGGGATGGAGCTGAGCAGTGCCCGAAGGTGCTGGTACGGTGGGCGGCTTGTGCTCTTCTGTGACGGAATACACGCCTTCTGGGGCCACGAATGCGCTGTCGCTCTCCATCACCGTTGTTGCCGTCGTGGAGACTGCGAGGACGGAGCCACTGTACAGTACTGCAACTGCGTGATGGACCTCGAGCTTGAAGGCGCTGTAGAATGATCCGACGGACAGCGGTGGGGACCGGCTAAGGATCAGATGAGGACCGGATCTTGCACAAGGACACCTCGTTAGTTGCGACCATGTTCATCTCTGCTCCCCGTCCTCTTACCCGTCTGTCTACACTTGTACGTTTCGTCAGTATATCTTGCCCATTCCTGCCTCTGACAGGCAGACGCAGTGTTCCCGGCGATGCTACTCAACTACCACAGTTGAGCCGCCAGTAGCAGGTGGCCATCTCGCCTCCGTGGCATCCTCGCAGCTCCTTCGTTTTACTCGGGAAGCAGCCCTCCGTACACCTGGTTTGAAATGGACCGACGAAGACAATTCTAGCCCTGTGCGATCCATGGTGGGAGGTCGCGAAACAAGGAAGATGAACATGTACCAAGCCGTAAGAGACGCGCTCAGGTATGACGGGAGGGGCTATCTGTCCGTAGTGTTGACAGGCTGGCAGCATCGCACTCGCAAAAGACGACACCGCTGTCGTCTTTGGAGAGGACGTTGCGTTCGGAGGTGTATTCCGCTGCACCATGGTACAGTCCGTACCTCTTTTTCATAACGTTCAGATTTTACGTATCCTCTGCAGGGCCTTGCAGAGGAGTTCGGTAGGTTGTCCATTACCCGTCATGATGAGAAACTACGGTGTATATATCCACACGAATAGGTCGCGAACGCGTCTTTAACACCCCCCTGACGGAGCAAGGCATCGCTGGATTCGGTATCGGAATTGCATCTATGGGACACACAGCTATCGCAGAGATACAATTTGCGGACTACATCTATCCTGCTTTTGACCAGGTGCGCTCTACTGACACACTCTCACATGCGGTTCTCAGCATCAATGCAGATCGTGAACGAGGCTGCCAAGTATAGATACCGCGCTGGTGGGCAATTTTCGATTGGTGGTTTGACAATCCGTACGCCAACGATGGCAGTCGGACACGGAGGTTTATACCATTCACAAAGCCCTGAAGGCTTCTTCGTCGGGGCTTCGGGGCTTAAGGTTATATTCATTTTCCTGCTTTTACGGTTTCCAAGCTGAGACAATCACGGGTGTTGATCGCAGATTGTCATTCCAAGGTCGCCAATCCAATGCAAGGGATTACTCTTGGCATCGATTCGTGACCCCAATCCTGTTCTCTTCATGGAACCAAAGATATTGTATCGTTCTGCAGGTAACATTATACGGCTTTCTGATGTTCATTTCTTCTCTGCTCACATCGTAGCTGTCAGTTGAGCAAGTTCCGATCGACGATTTTGCCCTCCCCCTCTCTTGTGCAGAAATCCTTACCCCGGGGTCCGACCTAACTCTTCTCTCCTGGGGCACACCAGTCTACTACTGCGAATCTGCCATTAATATTCTGCGTTCGCCGCCAACATCCTTAGAGCCTCTTATTCCTCCTTCACTACGGGATGCAAAGATAGAGCTCATAGACCTGCGCACCATACTGCCCTGGGATGTGGACACTGTCGTGGAGAGCGTCAAAAGGACCCGGAGGTTGGTCGTAGTTCATGAAGCAGGCTACACTGGTGGTGTTGGAGGCGAAATTGCAGCGGAAGTGCAGAAAAGAGCATTTTTGCGGTTGGAGGCGCCTGTGAAGCGAGTTACTGGCTGGGAGTGAGTTCCTACTTCTCTTTTGGCTGTGAAATTGCTTAGGTTCATGACGACAGTGTACCGGCTGCATTGCAATTTGAAAAATTCAACATGCCGGATGCAATCAGGATTCTAGACGGTATCATTGAGACACTCACTTATTGAGCAGGTAGACCGCCCCTGCCTTGGCTGAGGGTTAACGGTTGATGCTCGGCGTGATGGTTTGCGGCTGTAGATATCTTAGGATTCCAGGGGGTCCTTCAACGACAAGTTTATGAGAATGGAACATATCGAGTGGTGGCGCTATGCGAAACCGCATAATAGTTCGAGACAGTACCGTGTCATCATTTTAATATCCTACATGTCCGATGGCTCTTCCTCATATTCCTCTGTCATACCTTCTTCTACTTCATCTGAGTTCTGTTCCTCATCCATATCTTCAATCCTGGCGTCCAAATCTGGTCCGGAGTCTTCGTTCTCTTCATGGGGCGGTGTTGTGCCTTCGTCCGTGCGGCCACTGGAAGAACCCTCCGAATCATCCTCTGCCTATACGTAGACATAGACCGAATCGAACTTTATCCACTGAGGACAAAGGTACACGCACGTCGTTCTTTTCTTCTAGCTGGGTGGTGTGTCTGCCTATTGGAATATACCATACAAAACCGCGGTTCCGGACATGTAAATTCTGAGTTCAGGCACCATGAACAATGCAGTGTATGCTATAATTGCACACGTACGCAGTCCTCTAGGTCGTTCTCCTCATCAGACAAGTCGTCTGCCTCGCGCTGTAGATCTCTTACATGGTTTATGCGCCCTTGGTATCGATCAACTTTGGGCAGAGGAATTGGGCCAATGTGTGGTAGTTTGGGAAGAACAAGAGGGAGGACGGGAGGGCGGGGTACGAGCGTCGGCGATGCAATGGACATGAAGGTCCAAGCTGTGAAACAATATACTAGTACATCATTATGTAATAACTCGCATTGCTTTTTCGGGACACACTGGCAGGCACATCGCAGAGGCGGTGGGAACGATGATGACAACATGTGGGACGCACGTACGAACATTGGAAGGCAAACACACGCTCTCACCTAGCGGTAACTTGAATAGCCCATCTCTCGATCCATCCCCGGCGCAGAAGAGCAGCTTCAAGGGCCACTAGGAACATGTCCCGACGCCATGCTTTGATACCCATGCTCTTTACCCACATCTCGCGGATCTTCTGTTCCCCAGAGAACGACCCGTACACTTGACGCAGTGTGTGCTCGTAATCAGCCGAAACGTTAGAGACTGAGTCAACAACCAGGTTGGGGCCGTATGAGACACTAAGCTGTTTGAGGACGGAGACGAGGGTTCGCGGCCGGCGAGCTGAGCGCTCGGAAATAATGAATGGAATAGCGGAAATTATTTGTGCCGTACTAAATGTTCGAATAAACGGGGAGAAAGCCGTGAATTCGAGCGTCACTTTGCAACCCGCATTCAAGGAGGGAATTACGCCGTGGGGAAGGTGGTCGAGACAAAACCGAGGGTACGAGCCCGGGGATGCCAGAGTAAATGGACTCGAGGGTAGACCCAAAGGACTTGGATTGGCAGTGGACATTTTATTGTTTAGCCTCCCACACAGCCCTAGCATATATCGTGGCGAGCGCGATGACGGATAACCTAGGATGTGATGGATGCACATTCAATCGAGCTGAACTACCGCATATACGTACCTGGCTTGGACTATCCGATTAGTGTTCCCTGTGTAACTTAACTATCTCGCAGATAGCGGATGGTACGAACCTTGGCAAGCATCCACCACTCAAAACAACTGATCCACCACTTCCACCCAATATTTATGCATATGGTATGCCCGTTTACAGTCACTCCCGAGCCCATGAGATCTGCCAAGTCATTGATCGGGCTGCGAAACTGTATGACACCGTCGGTCGTATCCTCGATAACCATTTCAAGGGGTATGTCGACATGTGGACGGAAAATGCTCGCAAGTTTGACGTAGCGGTATGGCCAGAGTGAGCACGTTGGTGCTACGACGGTGAGGAGGGCCCGAAGAGCAGCCCTGGTGTGAATGTCATATTCCTCCCGAGGATGGGAGACCGCTAAGAAGTATATAGGGATGAAGACGAGGATAAGGCAACATGAAAGAACACGCGCGGGGTGATCAAGAGTGTCCACAGAGAAGCCGAAACAGCCCGGAAGATTGTCTAGACAGGAATAAAGGGCTCGGTCATTCAAGATCTCCCAGAATACGGTGTCACTGCCTCTGGTCATATCGGCGTGGCGGGTTGACTGGCCGATACTCAATGGTGGAAGTTGTAGTTTACGGTAAACAGTATGTAAAAGTTTCAGCGGACCGTTGTCTGGAATTCAATTTATTGACGGAGGAGACCCAATTAATCGGATATTGCAAGTAAATCCAACTGATCCCCGACTCCCACGTAGTGAAGGGGTCCGCTGTTCGATTTTTTCTCACGATAACGTGATATGTCATGTGTTTGTCACATTTCATACCTGCCTGGAATCCCTGTCGGTGATACTGAACAGATTACGTTGGTTATAAATAGTGGGACTCAAAATTGTTTTGGGAGATAACCTGAAAGCGAAGGGACAAAGGAATAAATCTCAGGTGGGAATACTCACCTGGATGATGAACAAGTCTGGTAAGATCAAGTGAATAGAGGATATATCTCTGAGAGACTCAGGTGGAACGAATAGAGAGATAACTCGTTAGATTGGATGATCACTAAACTGATCATCTTATATACGTAAAGTATTGTTTGTATCTATGTACGAAAAGTGACCATAGATAGAAACATTCTAGAATGTTAAGTAAGAGTTCTAAGTAACTGTCCAATAGCAGATAGAACTCTAGGTATGGCGTGCTATGACGTCATGATGGTGCAATCATGACGTCAGTATGACATCATAAGTCTAGATCATTACTAACATGAATAGTGTCAGCCAGTATCTAGACTAAAGGTCTGGATCGGATAAGATAAAATAATACCAGGAACTATCTTCTCCAATAGGGGCTAATATAGATCGATGTCTATATTCTCAACATGTTCACGTCCAAGTACAATCTTAAGTTGAGCCACCAAGACTTGAAGTCTCAGTAACTTCTGTTGAACTTTCTGGGGTCCAGTACCTGTTCCACCTTCTTTGATATGGTGGTGGTCACTGTTCCTTGTTGCTGCTGTTAAGTGGCCTGCAGCTGGGCCAGCTGTCCTTGAAGTGCATTAATTATCGCCAGTAGGCCGGCGACGTTGAGAGCGGGCGGTGGCCCTTGTGGCTGCTGTGTGGGCTGCATGCTCATTTCTCCATACCCAGTAAAAGTCATGTCAGGGTTGTCCATTCTTTGGTTTCCTTGGGTGAAGCTTTCTTTGCTGATTTCCAAGCTGTAGCTCAGCAATCAACTGGATTGAGATGTTTCGTACTAATGCTAGGCCTCAGACCGGTATTGGTGCCGGAGGAGGTGTGGGAGTTCTTAAAGAAGGGGGGATGAGATGCCGGTAATGGTGGGGGTCTTGGTTAATATATTCGCAGTGCTCCATGTATAAGTCATTGGGGTCGGGTGTGTTGCCGATATTTCGGAAACCAGCTCTTAAGAAGTCAAAGAATTCTACAGGGAAATCTTCCTGTTCCACCTTAATGGGGATGGCGTCGTTGGGGTCAAATTCAAGGAGAGGAGGAGGGGTACTTTCTTGTTTAGGGATCATCTGTAGTATCATACTTCACGAGGATCGAGATCACTCCAGCAAAGATCCAACTGGGTCAATGACCTTCCCAACTTGGATATGTACATATCATCTGTTGCTGGCGGGCACAGTACCGCTCTTGTGCCAGTCACAGAAGACTAGTTACTTGTAAAGAGAAAATGCGCCTCACGTGGATGCAGGAACGTATCCCAAAAGAAGATGAACTAAAGTAGAGGGCGGGGATCAGCCGCTTTAACTCCTCTCGAGGTGACCCTTTGTGCTATGCCTGAGGCTTTTGCACCTGCACAGCTGTAGGGCCAAGGTATATGTAAAAGAGGAGAGGGGTGTGTATCGTAATTCCCATTAAGCCTCGGGGCCAGCTATGAGTTTTCCCTTACCGCTGGGGGGTGTGGGCAGAGATGAAGAGAGTAGAGTGAGGGATGTCGGTGACAGTAGTCGAAAGAAGTCAAGTTCTATGTAAGCAACCGCTAATCCTATACAGGACTAGGGCCACTGACGATGGCACTTGTGAGGAAACTGAGTGAAGAAGTCTAGCGGGAAGTCCCACAAGAACTTGACTAGAGTTCTTGGGGCGATGGGATTCAGGATTATATACTTGTACAGGTGTTTGTACATATTGTGATGGTGGTCTGTGCACATACAGACTAGAACGTTCTAGACTACAGTGGAGATTAATGAGGCTATGCATGGCTATGTATAATGGAAGGGAAGTGAACGGAGATTAAAAGAATGAGGCATGATGTCATAGTGACATCATAGGTCTAGACCAGGTCACGTGACTAGTTATGTGATGGTCGTCGAAGAAATGTTCTAAATCCAAGAGATAAGATAGGTGCGAAGATAAGGTGTCCACGAAGGTTACGATAGGGGCTAAAGAGTGCGTTCGTAACACCACCCCCCGTCTAAGACTCGACTTCCAGGCGAGAAAAGATGTCGTGTTCCACGGGCATTGGTTCATAGAGGTTAAATAAAGAGTAGAAGGCTTCAGTCGTCATATGTAGGTGCTGAGGGGCCGAGGGATGGGATGCATAAAAGTCCGTTATGGCATCCTTGGTGTGAGATAAATTAGACTCTGGTTCCCACGTTCGGTCAGAGTCATTGTACCCCTTCCAGTGCACCAGAAACTCCACCTTATTTCATTTAAGGCGCAAGTCTACTAAATAGTCAACCTCGTATTCTGTATCTTCTTTGTCCGTAACAACGAGAGGACCAGGGGCGACAATGGGTTGGCCCGGCAATGTTTCCCGATACGGTTTGATGCGTGAAATGTTAATTATGGGATAAATCTTCATGGAAGATGGCAACCAGAGTTTGACCGCGTTGTTCCTGATTAAGTCCGTGATGACATAGGGGCCCAGCCACCATTCTGTAAGCTTTTTAGAAGTGCGGGGAAGTCTTAAATTAGATATTGAAAGCCAGACCTGCTGGCCGATGGAGAAGTCATGAGATGCCGATTGTCGTTTATCGGCTTGTTGTTTCATGGCATCCTGTGCCTTTTTCATAGATGTTTTGGCCTGATCAAAGGCCGTGGAGAAGCCAGATGCAAAAGCGTTGGCAGCCAGTGCTTTCCCTTTTGCGGGTTCAATGCCCATTCGGGGGGTGTATGAATGAGTCAGGAAAAAGGGTGTTTTGTTGGTAGCTGAAGCTACCCAGTTGTTGATGGCAAATTGGGCCAGGGTGAGCCATTGTGGCCAATTGCTTTGTCGTTCTGCACAGAAAAGGCAGAGATATGTGGAGATCTCCCGATTCATATGCTCAGTTTGCCCATCTGTTTGGGAGTGGTAGGCGGTGGATAATTTGAGGTCTATTTTGAGGACCCCTGCAAGTTCTTTCATTACTTCTGCGGCGAACTACGGGCCCCAATCTGACACAATTGTTTTTGAGAGCCTGTGGTGCTTCCATACATTGTCTCAGTATAATTGGGCCGTTCCCAAGGCTGTCACAGTTTTAGTGGTAGGGATGATTTCGACCGATTTGGAGAACCGATCTACTACTACCAGGATGGAGTCCTTGCCGTCAACAGTGGGAAAGTCCGTGACAAAGTCCACTGAAATATCTTCCCAGGGCCCTTGGGGTATGGGAAGGGGCTGTAATAAGCCCAGGGGTGCCTTGTTCGAAGGTTTCATTCTAGCGCAGCGATCGCACTGCGCCGTGTAGTCTTCGATTTGTTTGGTCATTCCTGGCCACGTGTAGTACCGTCGTACGTGCTCCAGGGTCTTTTCATTTCCGGTGTGACCAACTACTGGGGAATCGTGATATTGGGTAATTATGTCCTGATGTAAGGTGTTGACGTCAGGGACCACGATTTTGTCTTCTTTTCGCTCTAAGCCGTCAGTGTCGAGCATTGTCCCATGGGAGGGGTTTTCCTTCTGGGCTTCCTTGACACATTTTAGGATCTTTTCCTCACTGCCATGGACGCGTGTCAATTCTATTCCTTGGATTCTTTCAGCTGGAAGAATCTGAACCTGCACGTTGTCTTGCTCAATGCCGATAGTGTGATCTTCTCGGCGAGAGAGCACGTCTGCTTTTCCCATGGACGTTTCTGGCTTCTTTACTAACAGGTAGTCAAACTGGGACAAGTACTGGGCCCACCGGGCCTGTCTCTGATTTAGGTCTTGCTTTACCATGAAATATTGAAGGTTTGTGTGATCCGTCCAAATCTCAAATTGGAACCTTGCCCCTTCTAGGTAGTGGTGCCATTGCTCGAGTGCAAGGATGATTGCCAGCATTTCCTTATCTGCGATAGGGTAGTTCCATTGTTCCGGCATCATAGCATGGGAGGAAAAGGCCACTAGATGCCACTTTCCCTCCTTTTCAATCAACAAGACACCGCCCATGGCAAAGTCTGAAGCGTCGGTTTCTAGTCGGAAGCATTGGTCGTTGTCAGGGTATGCTAGAACCAGGGCTGTCGTAAACCTTTGTTTTAGGTGCTCAAAGGCAGTGTTTTCTTTTTCCAACCATGCCCATGGCTGGTCTTTCTTGGTGAGGTTGTTTAAGGGGCGACTTATTTTTGAGAAGTCTTGGATGAACCTTCGATAAAAGTTCGCTAATCCTAGGAAGCTCCATACTCCTTTGACATTGTGTGGCGTGGGCCACTCGAGAATTGCCTTGACCTTATCTTGTTCCATTTTTATTCCTTCTTGGGAGATGATCATCCCCAGGAATTCGACTTCCTTAGTGAAGAAGGAACATTTTTCTGGTTTGGCAAATAAGTTGTTCTCTTGTAGTCATCAGAGTACTTCCTTTACTACTTCCACGTGTTCCTCGTGAGTTCCAGACGTGAATACCATTATGTCATCAATGTAAACGACTACGCAAGCATCCATATCAGCGTAGATCTCATTCATCATGGTCTGGAATGTGGCAGGGGAGTTGCACTGCCCAAAGAACATGACCGTGGGTTCGAAGCTTCCTTGGTGGCAGATGAATGCCCCTTTCCATTTGTCGCCCTCTCTGACTCGTATGTTGTTGTACCCCCATCGGAGGTCGATCTTTGTAAACCATGTGGATCTCTTAACCTTGTCCACTAGTTGGGAGATCAATGGGAGGGGATAGTTGTTTTTTACCGTCCATTCATTTAGGTAACGGTAATCCTGTACCATCCGCTTCTTGCCATCCTTTTTTGGCACAAAGAATACTGGCGATGTCTGTGGGGATTTGAAGGGTCAAATATATCCTTTTTGTAATTGTTCGTCCACAAACTTGGACACCTCCTTTTGTTCTTCAACCGACAATGGGAATACGCTTCCCTTTTTGGGCACGAATCCCTCTTTTAGGTCTATGCAGTGGTCCCAGGGCTTCCT
>JBBPNQ010000188.1:0-26751 GCA_038090975.1 Boletellus pseudochrysenteroides
CGAGGGAGGCAGCGGTGTCGAGGTGGGCGGAATGCATTGGGGGGGGGCGCACGCATGGCAGGGCCGGCTATAAATGAGGTGACGTGATATTTCCTCCGCGTCCTCCGCGCTCGTCGGAGCCATGTCAGACAGCAGGGAATGGCGTCTCCTGCCCGAGACCGAGTATCGCTTCGAGCTCGACCCCGCCGCTGCCCTCGCGATAAAGGTCGGTCCATCCCGCGTCCACACCCCATCGCTCACCCCACACAGCTCGTCCACGGCCATGCAGAGATATTCGGCGCAGAGCTCGCCGAGGGAAAGTCCTATCTCTTTGCGTCAGAGTGCAAGGCCGCCGTGTTCACCTGGCACGGCTGCACCATACAGATGAGTCCTTCCCCCCCTCCTCCTCCCCCCCGCTCATCTCCCTGCACGTCACCGGCCGCCCCTCGACAGAGTATGTCTCCGACGAGACACCCATGTCCGCGTATGCAAACCTCCACTTCGCCTTCGAACAGATGCGCGTTCGCGCACTCCGCGACCTCCACGGATCCCCTCCTTCCGACGACGACCAACACACCAACACTGAACCTCCCAGAGTCCTCATCCTGGGCCCAGAAAACTCCGGAAGGACATCCATCTCGAAAATCCTGTCCAACTACGCCCTCCGCGTCGCAGAAAACTGGTCCCCACTCCTCATCAACCTCGATCCTGCCCAGGTATGTCCCCCTTCTCTCCTCCGTGCTCCCTCACCTCTCCCAGGGCGCGTGGTCCGTTCCAGGAACAATCGCTGCCGCCGTCATCAGAAGCCCCATCGGAACTGCCTCCCCTGCTAATCCTTTGGGTTCTGCGGCCACATCGGCTCCTACTGCCCTCGCTTCTAATGCACTCATCCCTTTGACGTATTGGTACGGCCACCCGGACACAAAGAACAGTCCTCAGCTCCTCGATCGCTTAATCCGGAACCTCGGAATCAATGTCCTCGAACGACTCGACCTCGACCCCCAAGGTACCCTCTCTCTCTCCTTCCCTCCCCTTTCAACTTGATCAGGCGTATGTAGTACGCGTATCCGGCTTGATCGTCGACACCCCCTCTTCATTTGCATCCGGCCCCAGTTCTGGCTCCAGCGCGGATACTCGTCACACCCTCATCAAAGCATGCGTCGACGCTTTCCAAAGTATGCACACTCCCCTTTTGCCCCCTCGTGCTTACATTTTACTCCCAGTAAACGTCATTCTCGTCGTCGGTCACGAAAAGCTCAACGCGGAGATGCAGCGTCTCTATGGTACCCATCTCTCCGTCGTCAAAATCCCAAAGTCTGGAGGGGTACTTCTCAATCTCCCCCTCTTCCCCCTCATCTAATCGCCAATCCATAGGTCGTTGACCTCGACCACGCATACCGCGAACGTGTACACAACTGCCAACTTCACGCGTACATGTACGGCCAAAAGATTGATCCGCCTCTCGGCGCATCCTCCGGCCTCGTGGGAGGGGAAGCACCCACAGAACTCATCCTTTCCCCTTCTTCGACTGTCATCAACTTTGCCGACCTTGCCATCTACCGCATCGGCCAAGGTGAATCGCCCAATCGATCCGCTTTATCCCTCAACGCGTGTCACTGAACTCGCATGTTCAGAGTCTATGGCACCCTCCTCGGCTTTGCCCATTGGTGCTGCACGCACCCTATCGGAAATGCAACCCACGTTGCTAGATCCAGCATCCGGCGGCACAAGACTGCTTAACAAAGTCCTCGCCTTGCTAGCCCCCTTCAATGAAGATGAAAACGAGCGATACGACGAAGAAATTCTCGACCTGCCTGTCATAGGATTCCTTGTCATGTCAGTTTTGCCGAGTGCATCCTCTCAATGCTCAGTGCTCACATCCACTCTCCAGAACGAGCTTGGATATCCCAAACAAAAAGATGACTGTACTTGCACCGAACCAGGGTCGGATCGTCGGCGGTGCAGCTATCATCGGTTCATTTGAGTGGTCAGAATGACAACAGGTGCGAGCAGAGAGGTTAGCATGAAACGTCGGGTAACCTCACATTAATCATCTCGGTATGAAACAAAAACATTTTGTGCGAGCAATACTTTCATGTCACAACCGCGAGAGATCTCGGCCCCAAACACCCCTGTCAATGTGTGGGTAAGCCTGTCACGACGTCGCCGCCGCGGACATACCTAATAATCCAATCAATCATGAGCAATGCTCTTGTCCTGGAAGACACCTGTTCGCTCCAGTATATACTTCTCCAGGCATACATTGCGACTAAACCGCCCATGACCGACAGTTGTCCCAAATCAAATACAGCGGCGTTGCCAATATACGCCAGACTGCCGAGGTGTTTGTATCGGAAGGGTCCGCTAACAGCTTCGTCCAAGTCCTTGACACTATTTGCCTCCAATACCTCATGTTTCGAAGCAAGTTTGCCGAGTTTCTTTCCCAGATATTTACCCTGCTGAGAAGCAACCTGCGCCGTCTGTAGATACTGATATCAGCACCACAGCGGCAGCCCAAGTGAGCCCCGACTCACAGCAGGCAACGCCGTTATCTTGTTTCCTATTGCTTCAAGCAGCTTGCAGAGCTCGTTCAGCGTCAAGCTGTTGTCTGCATCCGAGTCGTACAGGTCGAATAGTATGCGGACCTTGAACGTGTCATGGATAACGGAATTCACCGGATGTTTAATGCTGACCTTTTGCAAGTGGGACTCTGCCATAGGAATACGTTGTTTAATCCTGGAGACTGAAACATCATAAGGACATTAATCCAGGGGGTTTCACCGATAGCTCCCTACCCATGAAATCGAACTCGTCAAAATCGATCTTGCCGTTCTTGTCTTTGTCGGCCTCATCTACCAGTTCCAGGAGATGGCTCACGAGCGATGTTTCAATCTGTTTCGCCGTTCGGCCGGCAGTAGATTGTAGCTGTCTCAATCACTCACCGTCGCGCAGTCGCCAATAGCATAGACCTCGCCGAGTGGCGCACCCTTCACGCGGAGATGTGCGTCAACCTCAATGGCTTTCTTGTGGACTTGATTGGGTAGGAGATCCGAGACTCGCTTCGTGAACGGGTTCATAGCTATTCCCGTCGACCATAGCACGAAGTTGGTAGGGATCTCATGCTCAGTGATCATCCCATCCGGAGACCGCACAGTGTACACAACGTGGTCGCCGTGTACCGAGCGCACGCGAGCCGAGGTGATAAGATCCACCTTGTCACGCTTAAATTTATCCTGCGAGATGGTCAAAATGACCCCCAGAAAATCAATGTCAGAAGATCCGACGTACCTCCGCATACTTGGAGATGGCATCAGAATACTGTGAACATGAGACCGCCGTTCTTCGACTGAACACCACTCAGACGTACTGTGTTTAAAATGTGCTCGCGTGACTGGATAACATGGATCGAGACCTCTTCTCGACATAATTTCGGGAACTGGAAAGGACACAGGAGTGAACAAGGAAAGGAAATTCACGTGAGCAAAAAAATGCACATAATTCATAATATCTTCCTGACAAAAGTCATAGATTTCCTGCAGAGATCCAGTCAGAACCCAAGACATGTGAGACATAGGGAGGCCCAGAATACAAACGGCGGCCGTTTCAACACCCGTAGGTCCTCCTCCACAGACCACAAAACTCAGTAAACGCTTTCGCTGTTCTGGGGTTGTGGTTGGTAAAGATGCTGCTTCGAAGTTATCTAAAAGCGGTATTCTAGTAAATCACGACAGGTCTAGTATGGATCGGCGCACCCATGATTCGGCGTCGGATTGCCTGTGCGTCCGATATGGTCTTCAGTTGGAAACAGTGCTCCAGTCCAGGCACACCGTGCGTGCTGGAGACGGAGCCAGCTGCGATTATCAGCTTGTCGTAACTAGAAAACCGGCAAGATGACCTGAGCTTCACGAAGCATTCAAGCACCCGGGACCCACGGTAAATATATCTTTTGGGGGGTCCCATCAGGACCAGGTGCCTCGACTTCCAGCAGGCGTTCAGACATCACCAGATCTGTTGCCTTGCCGCAAATCATCTGACCACGAAGTCGAGCAATGATTTTCCGCATCGGCTCAATAAGGCTGCGAACCTGCACCGTGCCTACGGCAGCAGCTTTTTGCTAGGGGTAAATCAAGCAGGCATAGACAACGCAGGTTCAAAAGGTATCTCACATGGTAAGAGAGGAGTGAATGTAGTGAACGTTTCTGCGGTGACGACGGTCACATGGTAGTCGCCCACCGACAAGTTTCGTAAGACGGAGACAGCCTTGGTTAGGATTGTTGAGCAACGAAGGAACTGGGAAGGTACGTAGTCTCACCCCCCACCCCCCTCCAACAATGACAAGTTTGGGCTTCTCGTTCAGTTTTCTGGATTCCTCGTCTTCTTCGTCGGCAAGAAGGACATTCACCACGGGCAAATTTTTCGGGCCACCACGCTCAGGGTGCAACGCTAAGGGAGATACTGGAACGCGCTCGATGTGTTTGTCTGTGTACGTGAATGCATCGTGTATGAATATGGCTGCCCCGAGGGCGAACACGCCAGCTGTTGCGGACAGCACAAAATAAGAGGTGTACTTTGCAACGAGAAAGGAACGACGAAGGAAACGAGATCCGGGACGCGGCTCTAGGGGAATGACGGGCTTGGTTTGCTCCGCAGATGGTCCAACTGCAAACGAACGTGTCAGGCACAGGGCTGGTCGTGGAATAAGCGATATTTGGACCGAGCGCGAGGAGCCAGGGTTGGCGTTGCCAACCCTGAGAGATCGCAATACATGCGAGGCGTTGAGCATGCTCAGTGAGAATGATGGTGGTTTAGTAACACGAGGAATGGCGTCACGGCCGCCGGGTGAGCTCCTTTCTAGTACACCGGTTTCGGCTGCTGTTCGATGAGTCAGGGCTATTCGCAGTCTCTCTCTCGAAAGAAAAATTCCAAATTTCGGTGGGTACCGTAACTGCACTCCAGCCAGCCAGTCGAAAAGCCTATCACCTCATGCTTAGGATGCAAAAACTCACGAATGGAATTGCTACGCTAGGATACAATGCGGGATATAATTTGCCGACAAATGCAATAACGAAGATACTATACGCTTGCTACCGATTATAAACAATAATGGGGGCGACAATCGTCCTATGCGAATCGGATCTTGACACGACGAGTCTTACGGTGTATCACTCATGTTGGCCACTGCCTGGACCACTTAGCCGAAGACGCTTCCAACCGTGTTGCACTGGCTTGGACCATCGGGATCATCGATAAACTGCAACAAGTTGTTCAAGTTTCTGGACAACCTCGGACATTGTGGGTCGTTCCGCGGGATCGTGAGCCCACATGTATTCGATCAGTCCAACAATTTCCGGACAATACTGTTTTCGTAATCCAGTCACTGAAGGTCTGTAGTAACAAAAGCTGTCAGCGGTGCCGCCCAGATTACAAAACAACATAAAAACCAACCGTTGTCGTTTGGCGCCCACCGTTTCATAAATAGCATGTTCATTCATTCCCTTTGGAAACATTTAGCTACACGCCACTCGACAAAAATAATATACCCACCTCCCACGGGAACCTCTTGGTCGGCAAATGCCACTGGAGCATCTCCCAGAAAACCATCGCACAGGAAAATACATCGGCCTTGTGATTATACTTGGGATGGGCGTGCCAAAGCTCTGGGGCTTGCCAATTCACTGTGCCGACAACACTCCGAACCATCGATCGCGTGGATTGCTTAACCTTCGCAAGCCCAAAATCCGCAATTTTTGCAGCACCACGAGAGGTAATAAGGATGTTTGAGGACTTGCAGTCCCGGTGTATGATCGAAGGCTTGCGGGTGTGAAGGTATTCCAGTCCATAGGCGATATCGAGCATGGTACTTAGCTACGAAAGAGGCCTCCAGATACATCAAAACGAGACAAGAAACATACGTACAACTTTATACAGTGATGGTGCTGGGACATTCCGGATGTAGTCGAATAAGTCACCATTTGAACACAGCTCGCTGACGATCATCACTGGCGTTTCGCGCGTATTCTCCGGTATACTGACACCAAGCTACAATTGTGTTTTTAAGTTATCCGGAGTGAAATGAGGGAAACACTCACGAAGCGCACAATGTTCGGATGATCAAACTCTCCAAGTAGTTTGAGCTCTTTAATGTCCACTACCGCAGTGATTAGCAACAACTCCTGCGAAACATAACAACGACAAACTTGAACTGAGCTGATCCCGGAATTCAGCGATTGCAACTCGTCTGCCTTTAAACTTCCCAATGTAGACGTCCTTGAAACCACCACTCCCGATCTTTTCTAACTTCGTTAGTTTATCTGGGGGTATCTCTCGATCTTCAAGCCCCAAGCTCTCCAGGTCGAGTTCCAGCTCTGGTTCCGGTTGATTCTGTTGCTCGTTTGATATCGGTGGTGTACAGAGCTCATCCCGGTGGACACGGTGTGGCCGTGTAAGCATGGGCGGAGTGAAACTATGACTGCGACTCTTCGTTTTGCGACGACCGCCACGAACGCGGATCGTCGACGGGGGGCGCACAGTACCCGTTGAAGATGGCGAAGAAAACCCATTCGCAAGACGATCGCGCCACTGCAGCAGAGACTGTGCGAGCTGAGGTTTCGTGCCAGCTATGTCGAGGTCACGTGTCTCACACAGCCGAACAAGGTCGTCACGACGAAGACGAATTAGCGTCTTCTTAGTGGCAAGGGTAAGATCAACTTCATCGGCCATCAGCATGCTGAACACGTAGGATAATGAATACCTACAATCCTCTTCCTCCATGGCTTCATCAGCATCAGCATCCTCTGCACTCTCAGCGTCTACATCAACTGATTCGAGTTCCAAGTCAATCTCTTCGTCATCCTGTTCCTCTTCGTCTTCGTTGAGATCCTCGCCACCAACGACTTTCCCACTTCGCAGCTTCCGAAACATAGCCCCCACGGGACACGAGGAGTTCTCCACAGAAACATCCTCGTCCTCGTGAAGACTCTCAATATCTTCGTCATCCATTTCTTCCGCTACATCTTCTTGGACTTGGTCCTCTTCTTCTTCGTCGTCCCCTTCGCTGCCATCGTCCCTTGGTGGTGTATGCGTCTGCATCCTCCTCGGTCGCAAGCGTCGTTTAACCGGCGTGCGCCGACCGTTCACTGGTGGTGGTGAAGGGGAAGGGGACGAAATAAGTTCATCGACCTCTTCCTCATCATCCATACACTGGTTCTCTTCCACTTCGCGTTCTTCTTGTTCCATGGCATCCATGGATTTTGCTCTTTGTCCCGGGCCTGTGTCTGGATCAGAGGCAGAGGCATTGCCATCGACCTTGTCTCTACTGCGGAGCCGGCGAGGGCTACGTGAAGTAGCTACGATCTTTGCCTCCAGCTCCGCGAGGTCAGTTAGTTCGCTCTCGTCACCAGACGCTGGAGGTGAGCATGCTTGAACATCCTCGCTGAACTCAACTAGTCTGGGTTTGGCCTTGGCTTTTGGCAACACGGTTTGTGACGGGAAATGTTCTCCGGAACCCTTACGCGTACGGAGACGTGTGGCAGGTGGCGAAGGGAGAGGATTAGAAGAAGACATCGTTGGTGAAGACTGACTCGATGTCGAGCGTGTGTTTCGTCGTCTACCAAAGTTTGGTCGGACGATCGGACGGAAGCAAGTAACACCAGTGTACTAACCTGGTGACAATCTCGCATTCAATTTTCTGCTCCGGAACCACGCTCAGTTCGACGGGACACGAGTGTGTGTTGAGTTGACCCAGAGACAGACTACGTGCCTTCAGGGCACGCGTAGTTACCTGACTCATAACGTTAACAGTTACGCGTCTCCTGAGACTAGAAGCTGCCGTGTACTGGGCACCGGCATCTGTCTCCTCATCACCAGCAATGTTCCCGTCGTCTGACGAAAAATCACTGGAATTGTCGTCTCCTCTGCCTGGAGGGGAAGAAGGAGGAAGCGAGGCAATGTCATCACGCGCGGAAATGATGGCATCCACCAATTCGGGTTTTGTTAGGGACTGCGTATCGTCCGAAAGGCCAGCCGCAACATAGAGGCGCATGAGTTCATCCTTGCGTAACCGTAAAAGTTGCCTAGTGGATGCTTCGTTGATGAGAAATTCATCCGCTATTTTGTCATGAGCGTCGGATGATGACGGGTGCGAGTATAGCTTACATGACTCCTCTCGATCACCGTCCGCCTCGGAGTCATCCGATTCACTACACCGATTATGCACGTCGATGTCCATCGAGGACCCTTCATCGTCAGTTTCAGAATCGACTATAACCGCTTTACGCCTTTTGGGTCTTCCGGGCCCGCGCGTCGGACGACCATGCGCGTGAGTATTCTCATTGATAGAAACAACGCGTTTTCTCTTCGAGCCAACAGGAACATCGAAATTCTGGCTCACATCGCGCATGCTATTTTTCTGTAGGAGGTACTGGCGGCTAGGCAACCGACGTAGGTTCGGCTGTAAAGTGGCAAGGATAGGGCGAACAGCAACTGTATCTGAAGAGGAGGGTGCGGACGCGCGTGAGGCGTGGGAACCAACGGTTGACCTCTGGAATCTATTAACGAAAGCGAGAGCGCGTCTTGCAGCGGACGAATGGCGAAGCGGGAGTTTCGTTTTCCGATGATAACCACTTGATGGCGAGGATGAAAGTCTATGTGGCGAACGACGTTGAGCCATGCCAAGAGTGGGGCCGATGATGACGGTCGAATTCTGGACCGGCGACAGGTAACTCGCGTCGATATCTGGTCAACGTTTGCCGAAGTCGACAAAAATGAGCACTCCCGAGAATCCTCGTCACTGGCGCCGTGGAGGACGTCGTCGTGGTCCTTGTAGTCGTCGTCGCTGTAGACTTCAATGCTCGGTTTGTTTGGCTCCTGTTTGTCCTTCTCTTATTGCCACATCAAAAACAAGCGCAAGCAAACGGTGGCGTGGATGGTGTCAATAATTCTCCCGAAAGTTCGCACGGAAATCGTGTACAAAAAGAGTCCAAAGATAGAAATATTGTACGTCATGTCACGGGGTCATTCACATCATGGAATCTTTACAGCCGCATCAATCTTATTTAGCTTGTCAGCTCTTCCCTCTTTCTACTCACTCCGCCCCCACCCACGATGTTACTCAAGTTTTCCAAATCAGACATCCTAGACTCATCTCTCGTGTATCCGGAGACTGGTGCCCTCGGGTTTACTATCCTTACCCGTTCGCATTTCATTCAAGCGAGAGAAAAAGATTCCGACACGGAAAGCGAGAGCGAGGCGGCGGTGACTCGGAGGACTAGCATCGTCGACAAGCGCGGCGTCACTGTGGCAGAAATTGGATGGGACGGACGACGGCCCGTAGAGATCACTATCGGCAAGGAAAAAGTCGCAGTTAAGGAAATGTTTGGATCCCAGAGTGCCATCTTGTCGTAAGGACTTCCTTTGTGTCCCCTCCTCTTTCTCCCGACACCAAAATCCTTCCTAGACACAATGTCCTTGGATTACCTGCACGTTTCGACACTGAATTTTTCTGGTTGGTGGGGCTGGATGGACTTACAGTGGGTGGAATTCCACAACTGTGAGCTACGCAATCTCAAGGACACCATAGCTCCTGGACTATGATTCCAACCAAATCAAAGGGCAATTTCACTTGAATAGTCTTCGCGTCGGCGAACATTTTATCACAGCGCCGTTATCAGGTCTTGGTCATCACTATCTCGAATTCGAGCCACATCCTCTAGCATCAACGGTTGAAGTCATAGGTAAATTGATTGTGTCCTCGTTACGGCCCCTGTTTACCCTGCCCGCAGTCACGTTCATACTCATGGAGGTATTGCGGAGAGGGAAATTCAATCAATATCCAAGTGCCCTTGATCGGTCAAAACTTTGGCGGAGCACGCCCTTCTCTAATCTTAGCAAACGAATACGACGCGGTACAATATGAGGAGTGAAGTTGGCGAGCGATGCGGGGCGTTGACGAGTGTACTTTTATACACGCTTATCTGTCTTCTCCAACTTAACTGTAACTTTGTAGCCCTGCTTAGCAGACCATCCTCATACTATCATATTATTTCCAATTCTACCACCGCGTCGAGAAAATTTTCTGGTGTCTTTACAGTAAACTACTTACATCGTCACTATCAATTCCACCAGCGTGGTACAATTCCCAAAGGTGGAATTCCCCTTGTCTTGCTTAGTCAGGCACACAATCCCCCGAACATGAACTGGAGCGAAAAGGCAATTTAAAGATGGTGAACTCGGAAATGCCACCTAAGCCCTGCGTCGGCGATACTTGACAGCTCTACAATCACAGGCGAGCGCATAGGAGTGGCTGGAGAGTGGGCCGCAAGGAGAGAGCAGAAAAGGGAATTGTGGTAAATTCAAGCTCCGAAACAGCAGTTTCGGGTGAGTCGTGAGTCTACGTAAATCGGTGCAGAAATTCACGCGACTACAACAAGCTAAGTACAACATGTGACCCAATATAAGCCATTTATGCGTACACGTTCTCTACCCTGTACATCTTGCTACTTGATACGGGCGATACTCCATCCTCCCCATACAGCCGATCTACCTCATACATCTTCAACGTAGATTGAAGGTCAACTCCTGACGGAGGCGTGGCAAGACTAGATGTCTCCGTGGCCGTGATGCCCTTGCCTGCCTTGCTCGCTAAGCCGGCTGCACGTCCATCCGGAATTCTAATAAATTCAAGCCTCCCGTCTCTTGCGCGTCCGTCAAAGATGTAATATCCCTTTCTCTCAAATTGGATGATATCACCCGTTTCAAGCGTTGTTACGTTCGCATCCGCCAGTGCCTCTTCACGAAATTCGGTTACTGGTGGGACAAAGTCCTTCACGTCGTCTTCTTCGTCAAGCTTCTTTTTTGTAATCAGGTAGTCATAATCCAGAAGGGTGACCTCGATTACGGGATGCGCGTCCGTGGGTTGGGCAAGCCAGGTTATTTTCTTTTTCGTTTTACGAAAGTCGCCACCAAGGTTTAGCTCCATAACAAGGGAGGTCACTTCACCGTCTTTTCCGACCAACTTCGAACGCACAAAGGCGTTGCCCCAATCCATCAGGGTAATCTGACAGTGATATTATTTAAATCCTATTCATGAACCTGGATGGACCTACCTCCTCTTGATCTTCAAATGAAGCAGCATCCTCCTGCTCGAGTAAAATCGTAGACGAGTAGATCGTTTGCTTCTCGCCGACCTCCGGATTCTTCTTATGAAGAGGTAGCGTCTTAACTTCGACTTTGATAGGGCCACCGTTGATTGTAACGGGTACGCTGGTAAAAGCCAGTGTAAAAACTTTGGACGTCCTTGTAGACGCATGTGTGGTAGCGTACCATTTCTCCTTGAGAACCGCCCAGAAGCGGGGGGCGACTGGATCTATTACCTTCTTGTTGAGGGCCCAGATGGAGTCCCATTCAAGGGAAACGAGCGACTGAGAGGGTCCTTGGGAAAGCATAAATTGCTTCAGCGCCTCTACCGTCATGCCACGGCGACGAATCCCTGTTTCACATGTGAGCCCGATCAACGCATAGATTCTGTGACTCTGACCTCGAACAGTGGGAAACCGTGGATCATCCCACCCTTTCACGATTCTGTTATCAACGAACCAATGCAATTTCCGTTTGGACAACAGGGTGTAGATGAAGTTCAACCGACTTGAAACGATGGTCAGGTTTACACACAGGAATACGAAAAAAATCGTCGAACCTGAAATCCCAGATATAGACAGGACGCAGACCTAGTTTCTCGATCATCCAGTAATATTGAGCATTTCGCTCGCGATACTCCATAGTCCTCAGTGCGTGAGTGACACCTTCAAGTGAATCGACGATGGGGCATGCGAAGTCATAAGTGGGGTATATCTTCCACTCCTCGCTATTGGAAACGAATGAATACTACGAGGGTAGCAAGAATGCACGGTATAATTTACCCTGTACGATGGTGAGGAATGATGTTGCACCGGTAGATGACTGGATCACGGAGAGTTTTGTTCTGGTCGTCCACGCTAATTTTCGCACGGAGACACCACCGGAGGCCCTCCGGCGTGCCAGATTTCATTTCCGCAAAGTGCTTCAAGTTGTCCTCGATTGAGTCATCACGATGGGCCGAAGCGATACCCTTGCCCCGCTCCTCACGCATCTGCCTGAACTTCAGTGACAACGAAAGGCAGTGCGTGAGCTTCGTACCTGTGTTTGTTCCGTGTCGTCGGTATATGCTTTGCCGGCTTCAATCATTTTGATCGCAAGTTCGTAGATTTGATCGAAATAGTCGGATGTGTGGCTTATAGCGTCCCCTTTGATGGCCATCAACTCTAAATCCTCTAGGATAGTCTGCTCGAACTCAGTCTGATCTGAAAGTAAGCTACAAAAAGTTTGATCAGGCGCAGATACGTACCCTCTCTTTTGTTGGATTCGTATCGTCGAATCGAACAATCATTTTTCCTTTGTACATTTGTGCAAAGTACTGGTTTAATACAGCGGCTTTAGCGTGGCCAATGTGCAAGTACCCGCTGGGCTCGGGAGGGAAGCGTGTAACAACCTCGCCTTCCTTGGCATTCTGAAGACCAAGAGTAAAGCTGGCAGCGGTTTTTGTGTTTCGCGCCTTATTTGCCTTTGCTGCCACAATACTAGCCAGAGCGGCTTGCGTGGATTCAAGGCTCTCCAGGTGTGAAAACCACCGCAGAGCGTGAACGTGTTGACCATTTTTGAGTAGACCCAGTATTTTGATGATTGCTAAGAGAAAGGCAATTGGATACTCGCGACGATACCATAGGGTATCACTCGCCTTTGATGCTTCCCCAGAGTATCCAATCTGCTACAGTGATTTCACGACCAGTGAGGAATGTACGGTACGCAAGATGATCATCCAAAGAGTCAAGAGTGCTAAGAATGTCGGGAACCGCCGTTATTGTCGGAAGCGCCTTTGCTAATGTAAAGTACGTTGACACCTGGCGGAATGATGAGCTTCAGGAAGTATGGGGAAGATATCGGACGACCTTTGTGCTCTCCCCGTCGATACCCGCGCCCTTGGCCAGGATCGCGACTATCGCCTCTTCAGTGGTGTATTGATCACCGTCTAGATCAAGTAGGACTCCTGTCACCGACTCATCGAAGTTAAGCTCGGCCTTTTGAGTGTATGTCGCAACCGCGAGGGCAGCGTAAGGAAATGGAGACGCCTTTATTGACAGCGTCAGCGACATTGTGTCAGGTCTAATGTCGAATCGTCGGTGTGGTACTATGTGCGAGTCTTTCTGGGCGGCGATCCTATTCTCGATGAACACTATGGGCGAAGCCGTGCTCTTTCTGAGTTGACGGATTCTATACGATTCAAACCATGAGCAGGACCACAGGCTGCGTGTGCACCACTCACCGGCGCGGAAACTGTATTCTTTCCAACAGCTCGCGCGAAACTGTGACAAGGGTCGGTATGATGTGACAAGCCTGACTCGATCGGATCAGCTCACTCAAAGGTTTCTTCCAAGCACGCTGGCCAGCCATGGGTTGCATGCTGTGAGTCGCAGTGGTCTACGCGCGATGACTACCTAAGTGTCTCCCTCAGCATCGATCCTTCTCAAAAGTACAAGCCGTACACGCCTCTAAAACTAGTTGGCCGCACATGGCCAACCAAAACATTTGTCAAAGCTCCCATCTGGCTGTCCACCGATCTCCGCGATGGAAACCAAGCCCTCGCAAACCCCATGAGTGGGGATCAAAAACTAGCGTTCTTCAGACTGCTGGTAAAGTGCGGTTTTAAGGAGATAGAAATCGCATATCCAGCTGCTAGTGACACTGAATTTTCCTTCGTTCGATACCTTATCGAGCATGACGAGATTCCGGATGACGTGTGGATTCAGGTCTGCTAGATATCGGGCTATCCAATGACTTGTGCTAATCATCGCTTTCTTAGGTCCTGACACCAGCCCGCGAGGATCTCATAAGACAAACGTTCAACGCTGTAGCAGGCGCCAAACATGTCATCATTCACATGTATAATGCAACTTCTCCCATGTTCCGCAATGTCGTTTTCAAAAACTCGAAGGAACAAACGATCGACCTTGCAGTACGCCACACCAATCTAGTTCGCGAATTAACCGATCAATATGCGACCTCTCATGGTACAACGTTCCGATACGAATACAGCCCGGAAACGTTCTCCCAGACTGAAGTTGATTTCTCAGTAGCCATCTGCGAGGCAGTCAAGACTGCTTGGGGGAAAGCCGGCACCGGCAATCAGCGAATAATCTTTAATTTACCCGCAACTGTGGAGATAGCTCCCCCCAACCACTATGCAGACCAGGCAAGTCTCTTACGAAAACCTTCCCTCAAAATTGCATTGACACCTTCATAGATTGAATATTTCTGCACTCACATTTCGGAACGCGAAAAAATAGTCGTCAGTTTACACCCACATAACGATCGGGGGACTGGTATTGCAGCAGCCGAGCTTGCCGTTCTTGCAGGTGCCGATCGAATAGAAGGCTGTTTGTTCGGCAACGGCGAACGGACGGGAAACGTCGACATTGTCAACCTTGCACTGAATCTCTACACTCAGGGCATCCAACCTCACTTGGATTTCAGTGATGTCCAGAGCATTATCGATATCGTCACACAATGCAATGATCTTCCTGTCCACCCCCGACACCCCTATGCTGGCGAGCTGGTCTTTACTGCATTTTCTGGTTCACACCAAGATGCTATCAAGAAAGGTTTCGAGGAACAAGCGCATCGCCATGCTCGAAATCTCGCGAATGGCGAGCCACAAATGTGGGACATGCCTTACCTGCCACTCGATCCCGCCGACCTCGGATGTAGCTATGAGGCTGTCATCCGTGTCAATTCGCAGTCCGGAAAGGGTGGTATTGCCTACCTTGTCAAACAAAGCCTCAATCTCGACCTCCCCCGCAAGATGCAAGTCGCCTTTTACCAGGTCATTCAGGCCATCTCGGATCGTGAGGCAAGAGAGGTGACGGTCGAGGACATCACGACTACCTTCCGCAGCACATATCACTTTGGAGGACCGAAGTACGAGGGTAGATTGGCGCTGAAAACGTTTTCTGTCACCGCTGAGCTGTCAACGGTGCCATCGGACGCTGATGAAGCTGCAGACGAACGCCGCCGGTTTGACGGCACGCTGTCTGTTGATGGCATGCTCCGGGTCATACGAGGAGACGGAAACGGACCAATTTCTGCCCTGCTCAACGCCCTCCACAGTCATCTTGACATCAATTTGACTCTACGCGAGTACTCGGAACATACCATTGGTGAAGGCCAGAATGCCAAAGCAGCCTCATACATAGAGCTTGTCACCACCAAAGACAGTATCAAGGACACACGCGGTGCCTCGCAGTCGTGGTGGGGTGTTGGTGTCGATTCTGACATCACTGCGTCTGGTTTACGCGCAGTTCTCAGCGCCGTAAACAGCGCCATCGGTGATCGCCCCTTGCCCGAGCTGAAACTGAGCATCGGCTTCGACTCGACGACAGGTCAAGCGGACGTGGCGAACGTAATCGTCAACTCATTGAAGATACAACTCCCTCGTAGGCTTCAGGTTACATTCTTTGAGGTTGTACAGCGCGCTGTCCAGGGCTCTGGCGGACAGATTTCCTATGAGGACCTGACCAAGTTATTTGAAGAGAGATATGGCTACGAGAATACCAAACCATATCGATTCGAACTGCAATCGTTTGACTTTACAAAATCAAGCGTCGGTGGACGGCGTCAAATCACGGCAGAGCTGCTCGTCGACGGTGAGGTGCGGAGAGTCCATGGAGAAGGCAATGGGCCATTGTCCGCTGTTCTGGCTGCGCTGCACACACAAGTACAAGGCACGCTCTCAATCAGGGAGTATACCGAGCACGCGGTGGGTGAGGGTGCCGATGTGAAGGCCGTGTCTTTCGTGGAACTGGTCTATGAGGCCGAGGGAAGGAAGAAAGAGTCTGCCTGGGGTGTAGGCAGTGACTCTGACATTACCGCGTCTGGCTTACAGGCAGTTATGAAGGCCGCAAGTAGCTTGAACGTCGTGGACAGGGCGTAGCGGAAGGATATTGCCGGTGTAAGTAGTATGTACTATGTAGTAGCCTCGCGCAATTGGAAAACTGTGACAAAGTGTCACACGCCGCCATTCTCGACCAGCTGGGTCAGCCGGGCACCGTCATGTCCAGTCCGACGCGTCCCTCCTCGTCCCGACACTTCCGCCCAGGCAGCCTCTCAGGCTCACAGCCGTTCCTCAACATGCTCAATCCAATGAGTCGCACCTATCAAGGGTACGCGCAAGCAAGCCAGTCTCCTGTGATGGAAGAGGAGAACGAGAGCGAGACTGCAGAGGAACAAGACGTCGAAGCCGGCCACGCGGTCCCGCGTCCCAGTAAACGCAAGGTCTCATGGGAGACTGGTGAAGACGCCTCGGAGATGAATCCCTTACGACCAAATATACGCCGCGAAGACAGGTCATACGAGCAAGACACGTCTGATGACGAGGTCCCGCAGAGCTTCATGATCGAGGCATCCCGTTCGCCCCGCAGGCCTTTGCCGTCGAGCGCAAACAGTTCTAATAAGGGAAAGGTCCGCTCACAGCCGCTGCATTCGACGTCGGCGGGGTCCCTCGCGCGAGAACGTTATCCTTCACCCCCAGTCTTAGTCCCCCCTCGACCGTCCGAGCTGGTTGTCGACGCGCTACCCCAGCCCCCTCCAAACCAATCATCTCCCCCAAAACCTCTACGCGGCCTAGATGCTTACGAACGTGCTCTCTGGAATTGGGTCAATGTCTACAATCTCGACGCATTCCTGCAAGAGGTTTATCTTTACTATGAGGGGAAAGGAATCTATTCAATAGCCCTCGCTCGGGGGCTCAACATCCTGTCAGCACTTTTTGGTGTATTGTGCATATGGAGGCTAACGGTGAGCATGCAGCACAATCGGGTTTGTTATCGCCTTCTCGACATTCTTGTTGGGGTGTATCGACTATAAACGTATAACCCGCGATAAAGTCACCCGTCTTTCCGAGGCCGTTGTTGATCGCTGTGTTGCCAAGTCTGTTTCCTCCACATCATAGGTACATGACCCTTCTAATCCGATAATCCTAGGTTTTCGGGGGTCACCTTGTTCTTCTTCCTCCTCTTTACTACTTTTTATGTCTGGCAAATTATATCATTTGCATTTGAAGTCATGCGTCTAGTGGATATGTATCGTTTCTACACCCACCTACTCCACATACCCGATGTAAAATTTCCATCCTTTCTATTATGCGTTGTGCTTACCCTTTTGTTTATCCATGCAGGCTGATATTCAAACGATCTCATGGCCTGAAATAGTTCGTCGGATACGTGCCATTCGCGAAGATAATCCGATCACGGCGATTTCCTCAGCCACCAACAATCACGCTGCAACGCCTGCCGCAGCTTCTCTTGATGCACACGACGTTGCGAACCGTATCATGCGCCAAGAGAACTATCTAATCGCGCTATTTAACAAGGAGTTGTTGGACCTACGCGTGCCTTTACCCCGTACATTGAAGAGGGTCCTGCACCGGGCCGGTGATGATGGCAAAGGGAGAACTCTCACGAAAGTGTTAGAGTGGAATCTCAGGTTTTGTTTGATGGAGTATCTTTTTGACCCTCGAGGACGTGTCAGGAAGGTGTTCTTGAAGAGCAGAAATCGTGCTGTCCTGATTGAAGGGTGCGTATCACCATTATACGGCTCCGGCCTTCGCGACGATTGAAGTATCTGTAGTTTGCGGCGACGATTCATCTTCATGGGCATACTGAATGCGATTTTCGCACCCTTCATCGTCCTATACATGATTATGTATTCATTCTTCCGGTACTTCGACGTACGTACCCCAGGCGGAGCTTCGTGGAAAGCCTTGGCTTACTCTGCCGAATAGGAATATCGCAACAACCCTTCTTCAATCGGCAGTCGACGCTATACGCCATTCGCACAATGGAAATTTCGCGAATTCAACGAACTGCCACACCTGTTCACTCGCAGACTGGCTGAATCCTACCCCTTGGCCAACATATACATTGGTCAATTTCCAAATGAGAAGGTTGCGATCATCATGCGGTAAAGGTGTCATCCAAGGCGTTGACATTTGCTAAAATTTATCCTGCCAGGTTTGTTGCATTTGTTGCGGGGTCGTACGCCGCTGTCCTCGTCCTCATATCTGTTCTTGATCCCGAGTTGGCCATTCACTTTGAGGTCACGCCACATCGGACAGTCCTCTTCTACATCACAGTGTTCGCTTCCATACTTGGTGTCGCGCGAGGAATGATACCGGAGGAAAATAGAGTATTTGATCCGGAGCTACTCGTGACAGAAGTCATTCAGTATACACACTATATGCCGGATGAATGGAAGAACCAACTGCACTCAAAGCAGGTCTGCTGAGCTGCGTTATTTTGTGTGGAACTTTTGATTAACTGCAGTTCAGGTCCATCAAGAGTTCGGAGAGCTATTCACACTCAAGGTTGTTCTTTTCTTGCAGGAGATTGTTTCTGTGATAACAACGCCATTCGTACTATGGTTTTCCCTCCCACCATGTGCGCCTACGATTGTTGACTTCTTCCACGACTTCACGGTGTGGGTTCCCGGTCGTGGATATATCTGCAGTTTTGCGGAGTTTGACTTCAAGAGGCACGGCAATGTCAAGGTTGGTACGCCCTTACAACACGATCGCGGTACATTCGACTAACAGGCTTCGTTCAGTTTGGTGCACCCACCAAAATCCAAGATGAAAGGATGCTCTCTCGAGAGGGAAAGATGGAGAAGAGTTTTCTGAACTTCAAAGCCGCCAATCCAGATTGGAATCCCTCCGATCCGACCGGTTCTCTTTACCTAAGCCGTATTGCAGACATAAGTGCTCGTCGGCGTGCCCTCACCAGTTCCAGAATTGGTCTAGATAACACGATCTTACTGAACGACGGAAAGAGAGATCTCACAGAGCGTGCACAAGAATACGATCGCGCACTCCAACAGAGCCAGCATGTGGCCGTTCGAAGGAGACAAGTCGGTGGGGGAAGTGTACTCGGTGGAGGTGGGGCCGCGGGGTCCACGAACTGGCAGTCGGCTATGGCTGCATCTTCCATGGGCGGTCAGGGCATCGGGATGGCTCAAACAGCTGTGCTTGGCGACTCACAAGGAAGCATCCTCCCTCCCCCGGCACTGCCCCCCATACGAGACGAAGATCATGCAGCTGATGGCGGGGTGGACAGCACGCTGGGAGACTCGTACGTGGATGGCAATGCCACTGGAACAAAGCCATATGAGTCGCAACAGGAAGGTATCAATGATGATGAGGTACTGGAGGATGGTGGCGTTCTCGGGTTACTGGCGCAGATTTATGCTACCAAGGGCCCGAAAGGACCTGTGCCTGCTATGTAGAGATCTAGGGGTGTCCTAGATGTTGATAATGACACGGAGCGCTATCGCGCAAGCGGTACATCAAGTCGGATGTCGTGTTGCGTAAGTCGATGGACAGACGAAATTGCCACCACTCAGCGGGCATTATTTCTCTCTCTCTCCAGAATCTCTTGGACACGCTGAACTTTGCCTTTGTTTCCTTTACCAGGGACGATCTCGCGATCTGTGCGTGTGCCAATACGTATGTCCGTCGCAATGCGAGACACACCATTGGCGTGAACAGCCGCGTGGCAATCGTAGATGACCTTGGTGACCTCTGACCACGGGCCCTCTAGGCCGTAGTTAGTAGCAAGTCATTCGGCGGACTTATACACGAACCTAGGTTGGTACCGTAGCCGCTACAGAGGACGGGTGTTTAGCTAGGCATGTTGTCAGGCGTTGCGGAGGCGTACTTACTGCATCTGCAGGAATTGAAGTCAGGGACGAGTCAGAAAATGCGACCAGTGTGCCAACCTCGAACTTGAGCCCAGACTTTTCAAGTATTTTATGACATACTGCAATGTGTTCGGCAACCTGTAACCCAGCGGTGTGGCGGTTGGATCTCGCGAGGGCAACAGGCGCTTACCGAGGGGTCCTTTGTTCCGACTGGGACCAAGCAAAAGTCTAGCGGGCGTGTCAGTGTGCTGATAGCGCCCTGAGCCTGCGGGTCGTTACCAGCGACAGCGTAGAGCTCTTGGCTTGTGTTGGCCATGTTAGGACCCAAGGCAGACACTCGCGCCTCTGCCATGCCCTCCGCGTCCCTCCAGTTGCGAATTCAGGCGTTCGAGGCGCTGTCGTCCTCGACGCCTCCTCCAGCAACAGACAACCGCGCGTCCTCGTCCAGCCTTCTCGAATCCCCAATCTCACCCGCCGCCAGCACATACCATCCCATCGCTCCGTTGGTAGCTCCAGCCTCCTCCAACAGATCGCGTTCACCATCACCATCAACCCCGGTCCCCGTTTCTCAGGCTTCTTTGATCGACTTGAGGGACTGGATTGTCGAGGATGGCCCAGTCGAGCAGCCCTTTGCGTTTCACCATACACTCCCTACTGGCACCAGCAAGTTAAATGGCATTCGCGAGTCAAGCACGACTCCTTCTCCCTCAGGAAAGCCCATTCCACCATCAACACCCCTCATCAACTTTGAACCACCCCCAAAGTCACGCCCTCCGCTCCCCCCGCGAAAATCGTCTTTTAACACTGCCGATCGTGTCTCCACTCAACGCTCCGTGTCCGCAGGCAGCGAAGCTGCCATGTTACGCCCGCCAGGTCGTTCAGACTCTCTGACGACTGAACATACCTACCCACCCGGTGCACATAAATTTGGTGCAGGTCGCATGGGACATGCTTCCGCGTCTTCCGTCTCCTCTTTCCACACTGTTTCACTCTCTTCAGATGGGAGCAACGTCGAAATACAGAGTCCCGACATAGGCTCTAAACCCCCTTTGTTCACTTTTGAAGCGGACAGCAACATCACAGATTTTGACACAGCAAGTATCGCAGAATCGTTCGAGAATGTTTCAGCTCCGTCTGCAGCAAGCCCCTCGACAGTTACCCCCTTTGACTGGGAACAAGCCATCAGCAAGTCAAAGACTTCCCCCAAGCCTGAGCCACCCAGTCTGCCTAATCGATCGGGAACCAAAACTGCGCCCGTCGTCCCACCCAAGCCCCTCGCTCGCTCGATTTCTGCGTCGTCCTGCTCGACTGCAACCAGTACGAAAACGCGCCGCCCTCCACCGCCACCGCCGCCCCCTTATCAGCCACGTTCTCGGCCCTCTTCCTCCCGGGCGTCCGTCGTGTCCACTTCTGCATCTACATCCGACCGATCCTCTATCCTTAGTAACGCTACTACTACATCGCGGACGAGTATCAGCACACGGAACAGCGCACAGTTTGGGACCAATGTGAAATCCTCGCCTCTTCTGAGGCCAACCCCGGTCCCACCTACTGCCCGTTTGCGATACGAGTCCCTCTTCGACAGTGCTATACAAGGTCGACGAAAAGCAGAAAAGAAGAGACAGAAAATCAAATTACTCGCGCCATCGCCTCTCCCCGCCAAGAAAGGCAGACAAGCAGCTGGTTGGCGAGGTTTGTCTGTAGACCTGATCACCAATCCAGAAGACCATCCCGTCTTGTCTTCGGAAAAAAGGTTTGATAAAGGTGACAGTGAGGACGAAGAGGAAGCGTCTCCAGTCACCCCCGAGGAGAGGCTGAACGGGCGAATCGTCAAGCATATATGGAGTGCTTCGCGCCTCAACCACAAAAAGCTGAAGAGTATATGGTAAGAGCACAGATTTTGATCTTTTTTTTTAAATCTCAGGTGGATGTCGTGTGCAGGAACGACTGCGATCCTCGGTGCACTGGATCCGTTGACCGCGACGCGTTCGTCAGAGGCTTGTGGCGGATCGACGAAGAGCTCCGAAGAGCCCAGTTGGCGCGACGTACTTCAGCCCTTGCTGCTGCCTCATCACAGCGCATCCCTCACCGCCCACTTCAGCCTCCTAGAACACAGGGTACAACAACGTTGTTGACATGAGGATTTTAGGATACCTATCTTCCGGACACCCGTTCGTAATACTACGTCCACTGACTCACTGTAGCCATTTCTGCTGCTCTCAAGTAAGTTATCACTATCCCTCTTACGTGTTTCGTTGTGATTTCGGGTACTTTAGAACGCGTAGTACATAATTTGTTGGGTGAACAACATGTTGCTTGTGTTGCAGGCATTGCAACATACATTAGGAGCAGTATCGACATAACAAACAGCACATTGACTTCACACCTCTGGAGATTCTTCTCTGTCCTTCTCGTCCCACATTTTCAACAGTGTTAGCCCGAGCGATTTACCCAGAGCGTAGGCCAGAGGAACAGGGACGGCATTGCCGATCTGACGAAGTTGCTAGACAAAAAATGACTTTAAGCAAAAAGGAGTACGATGCACAGAAACGGGATATGTACGTCTGCTACAATCTTGTTGGGAACATCATTAGCGGACAAGAATTCATAATGATCCGGGAATCCTTGGGCTCGAGCACACTCTCGAACGCTGAGAATTCGTTTTTGCTAAGAGCTCGGTGTCACATCTGTCACCTTTTTTCAAACGGATAGAGCACTCACGGACGGGTGGAGGACCGCACCACCCTTGTGATTTGGTGCAACAGTGGTCAACGCAGTCGCGAACACATGGTTAGCGTCTAGGCGTTTATAGAGAGCTACGAGCACATGGAGAAAAGCAGCGATCGAGACGTTCAACACGTACATGCATACTTCACCTCAGCCTGCTTTCGTTTTGCAAGTTCCATCCGCAGCTTCGCCGGCAGGCCTGCAGGGCATTCAAGTGAACATCCTCGTAACGAAATTGACATCGACATACTGAACTGGTTTGCTCCAGGAACAAGCGGTACGGCACAGACACTGGGAAATCGAGTAACGATCAATGCAAGCTGTGAACATTGGGTTGGGTATTTACCGTTCTGCTACGTTGGCGCGCCATCGTCTTGTATAGTGATATTTCAAGTCCTGATTGACTTTTCCATCTTGTCGTTGGCGCATCCACTTTTGATATCGTGCCAGTGGTTCGGAGCTATGTTTGCGTGGTTGTGAGAAGCCAACGTAGGGAGGTTTGGAGACCTCGAGGGCGCAAAAAGCTGGGATTTTAAGGACATCCTTGCGCTCGCGAGCTTGCCTCTTGTCCTCTGCTGTAGCCTTCATGGTGAAGTGTGGATTAATCCTGGATACCAAAGTTCAGTCATTGACGATCCACGTGCGCGAAAGTACGGACCAGTCAAAAGGAGGCTAGTGACAATACCGATAAAGTGAGAACGACCTGCAGACCACATGAATGAATGAACACATGCCAAGTCTCCGATTGCTTCGTCGATCGTAACGAAGTGCAGCGGCGCGGACCGATCATCTTCTAAACCGCCCTCATACTTGTTCCGTATGATGGGAGGTAAAACGGAGCCCGTTGGCAGTCCAACACGAATCAATTTTATTGGAGAGCAATGTGTCGGAGTCGGCCATTCTGGCATCGATACGTCACGGCGTGCTCCCCAAAAAATGACTCGCTGGCGGCCTTGAGGTGCACCATACTGAGCAGCCTGGAGGACGGCAAATTTGGACTGGTATCTGTAAATCGTCAAACGGCATCTCGATGGACAGAAGACGAAAGACCAACGTACCCAATGGAGGCCAAAGCACGCTGGATAAATTTCACGACCGCAAATTGTATGCCATTCCGCCTCGAAGTTGTCTTTTGGTTGTGACACAAAATTCCAAATACGTTTTCGAGGAGTAGATACATCGGCCGGTAAAACTCGACGAAAGCTAGCATGTTGCACACAAGAGTGCTCCTATGTGACAGTACATAAGACACCAACGGTTAATGGGAGAAGCGGCCTCATACCGTATATCAAACTCTTTCTGTTTAAACAAGTCGTCGGTTAGGTAACGTCTCATGTATTCTTCGTCTTACCTTGTTGTGGTTCATAGCAGAGAAGCTTTGACACGGAGGTCCTAACAATTTCTGTTTATTCATGTCCAAGCACGCAAACGACCATAGATCACGGACCACCATAAATAAAGTCTACATCACCTGGCTTTGGCAAGGGTGGTAGTGGTTTCTTATCGTCTAATGAGAGAAGCGGTTTTGGTTTCTTGTTTTCTAGGGTATCAATTGCGTGCTGTAGGCATAGATTAGTACATTGATTGTAAACGATTGTCTCAGGATGATTGCGTCTGCAGAAGACAGTCATAAGTCAAGGAGGGGTGACGCGTGTACTCAACCTTACTTGTAGGTTCGTGCAGCACTGGGCGAGAATTCGATCGCCCAATGAGTCTCTACAAAGCCAGATAAATCAAGGCCGGTTCCAAGACCACCAGCTCCTGCAATTGAAAATCAACATGACAATAAATCATGACGTCCAGGCAATTCTCACCACTGAACAATTCCAACCCACGCAGACGACCATGTTTTTCGAGTAGTAGGCTTTGCCGTTCCAAAAGATCATCCCTCTCTTCATGACACTTTTTACAGGACCTGAACTCGTTTTTTGGCCAATCTTCGAAATCCTCAAAGGACTTGGGTTTCGGCGAGCAAGCTTGTTGATTGACATAGTAGTGATCGTCACGTTTCACCCACTCGTCAATAGCACCAGTGTCATGTTCGTGAATTACGTAACATTGTCCCTGCAAGTCTTCGTCGTGCACAATCTCCGTTTCATCTGTTCCAAAAAGCTTACGCTACGTAGATGATCAGCAAGTAAAACTGCCGTCCAAGGAAACGAACTCACGTCATCAGATGGTAATAAACGGTGCTTGTCTTCCAACCTCATTCTCCTCGCCACGTCATCATACCTCCCGAATAGTTGGACCGTCACTTCGATCGGAGCCTTCATTGCCTTTAGCCTTACGATCTGTCCAATTTTGTAAACGGAATGTGGTTGTTTACGCTTGATGTAGACAAAATCATGGAGGTGGTACGAAAACTCATGTTGAGCGAATCCCCCACCAGGGAGAGGACGAGGGTGAGCGACGCTTGTTTTCATCGCCCGAAAACCACAGGAAAGACACTGTTGGTGGGTGTCACAATGGGCAAAGGCACGCATGGTTTGTTCCTTGGAAAGCGAGACAAAGGAAGTGTCTGCACTATTGTAGAGCAAGCTAATGACGCCGGTATTAGAAAATGAATAGACGGATCCCCCTTCCAAAAAAAAAAAAATACCCAGTGAAAAAATCGTTCTCTTCCGATGCGTTCCCATCAATCGGCTCGGGGGTATCTGAGTCAAGTTCATGGGCATTGCATTTTTGTGATATAGCATCAATGTGAATATCTTCGCAGTCCGTCAACATTAGATAGAGAGCTTGAGAATGACCGAGCTCCTGAAGAATAGTCTTTGAGCTATGGGTGAGCCACTGGCCGTGGAACATTTTGTGGCCTTGCTCGTCCTCGAAAAGATAGCATATACGGCAGAACCTGGGGTGTGGTGAGTTGATGAAGTAGACTAAGTGGGAATGGCCGGCTTACCAGCGAGAATTGGCAAGTGAATTAGGTGACTGAGCAGGCTCATGGGTGTAGCTCTTTGCGCGAGCTTTATTCTCATCTACGCCAGGCTCAACCATAACGGAATCACCAATCTAAGGACGAGATGAGGAAGTAGGGAAATGAGAGGATCGACAAACGCACGGAATAAACAGCACCATCGACGCACACGGATTGGTAGTAACCCGGATGGTCTGTTGGAGGGCCCCACTTGACGGAGTTGGGATTCGCGAGGTGGATGAGAGAGTGGGCGGGGGGCGGCTCATGCATGCCGATGCCGTCCTGAACGGGAATATCCACAAGCTTTATGTTCTGTTCAAAGAGCAACTTCGTGACACGAGAAACGACTGTGGTGACAACAGTTGGGTTTCGGTGTTCGAGGACTTGAAGCTCTGGGTCACCCAATGAGATACGTGATTGGGGGCGGGATGAACTGGATAAGCTGGGCAGAGGATCAAATTCGTATGAGAGCTGATGGCCAAGGAGGGTGCGGAACAAAGGGGTACGACGAATATTAATCTGTTCATTTGCATGGAGGTCGTCGAGAATGGCAAGCAAATACGATTTCTGTGGGAGAGGTGAGGAAGGCAAGCGGGGGGTGGAAAATACATACGACATCGTCTGATTGGACGTCGTCTTCTGTGATGCCCCTGCCAAGGATTTTGAGGGAGACTGTTACGTCCTCATCAGAGGAAGGGGACACGTCAAGAGAGCGAATGAAGTCGTCATAACTGAGCCTAGGACGAGAGATGGCGGAGGAGACGACGAGGTGGAGGACGCGGTGCTTGAGCCAGAAACTGGTATAGAGGGACCTGTAAAGTGGCGAGGGGATGTCAAGGATGTACCAAGCATACTGTGTGAGGACGTAGATGTTGCTGTGGAGGATGAGACAGAATATGGGCGGAGAGGGGGAATGGGTACCTGTCAAGACGGTGTTGGCACTTTTTGACGTCGTGGAGGGAGAGCCTCTTGATGGGGGCGAGCTTGAGGCGCTGCATGTGATCCTCGGCAGCTCCGCTGCCGCCGTCGCTATCTTCACATACTTGGTACGCGTCTTCTTGGTCCTGGGCGTCGTCGTCGTCATCGTCGTCATCATCTGCGTCTACCCAAGCCTTGACACAGCCGGAGGCAGAGAAGGAGAGCGTCGGGTTGAGGGAGAGCTCGAGGAGGCGGGCAACAGGGACGAGCTGGAGAGTGCGGTGGTCGTATATGGAGAAGTCTGTGAGGACGCGGACGGGAACATCGTTGTCGCGGTCATTGTCAAGGGGGTCAGTCTCGCCGATGATCTGGATGTCGGGCCCCTCAGGGAACTCGTGTTCGGGTGGAACGTGGAACACAGGCGGTTCGGGGGA
>JBBPNQ010000189.1:0-26736 GCA_038090975.1 Boletellus pseudochrysenteroides
TGTTGAAGAGCTTTCGGATCTCCTCCGGGGTCTTGCCCTTGATCATGTTTGCCACGGTCTTGCACCCAACATCCCTGCGGGGGGTGGGCACGCTGGACTCAGATGGGACGATGTGGCACTCACAGGAGGGACTTGATGTCGAGGTAGTTGGCAGCGAGAATGATCTCGAACAGCATCTCTTGATCGACAGTGATAAACTTCTGATCCCATTCGCTGATGTCGGTCGTGCGCTTGCGTGTCTCGTCCTGGCTTTGGTCAGAATCTGCACTGGGAAGCGGCTCTCCGCGATGGTGTTCGCAGTACTCGAGGACCTAACCCGTGCCGACGATGAGCCAACGGACGCGCACAACGGATTGGCTGATCATCGCAACATTCACCTTCTTGAGCACGCTAGAGGATACGTTGGGCAACGGGATAGGCTGATCGCTCTCGCCGACGTCTGTCACCACGGGTAGCGGGAGACAAGTGGCGGGGCACAAGGGAATTTACCTTCGAGCATGTTTTTGATGAGCACGCTGCGCTCGACGACTTCCTTGTCGGCATGGAACTGTTCGTTGTCGGAGGTGACGAGGAGGACCATTTTGTGTGATGAGGGGCTGCGTCAAAACGGCGTGGCAACAAGTCGGGCGTTTGTAGTCACGCTGTGGCACTGAACACCCATGCCCTTCACCGGTCCGTTCTCTCTTCTAGGTCTGTGTGTTTCTTCCCGTCTCCACCGCTCCGCCTCACGCGCTGCACCCAGGATCTATCCGCACCGCGACAAAACGTGCGGGGGGCACCGTCCGCAACCACGGTGGCTCTCCCGGAAAGCGTCTCGGCTTGAAGAAGTTCTCGGGTGCGCCAGTTTTTCACCGAGGCCATGTCTGTCATGCTGACCGCACCAGACCAGTATGTCATCCCTGGCAACATAATCGTCCGCCAACGCGGCACACAGTTCCATCCTGGACAAAATGTACGCCATCCGTTCGCCGCGCCGTGGCACGACCACTCACTTGCCCCAGGTCGCAATCGGCCGCGACCACACGATATACGCCGCCGTCTCAGGCTATGTCCGATTTTACAAGCAAAAGTGGATGCGAACCGAACGTAAATTTGTCGGCGTTGTTCTCAATCGTGGAGAAAAGCTCCCAAGAGACGAGGCAGCTCTCGGGCGCAGCCGGCACTGTGGGCTCGTGAATCTGGCAGCGCTCAAGGCCGGGACATCCTCACCGCAGACTTCGTGAGATGTGGCTAGGAGGTCGGGTACCGTACCGTTGTAGTACGATCCACACACTATAATTAACCCACACTCGTGAACGTTGACCACCATGTCCTACCAGCTCAGTACCACGGCTCTGAAGCCCCAAGGTGTGTAGGCAGGTACTTGTGGTGGAAAGCGATGGCTCAGCGCACCAGACATTCCCTCGGAGAACACGATCATTGCTCTCGGAAGAGAGCTGCTTGACTCGACAGTGTCATGGAAGAAAGGCAAAATCTTGGCAAAAGGCAAGGTCCTCACGCTATCCCGCCCAAAGGGACCCGCCGACGGGGCTCCCTGGCACTGTCGAGTCAGTGTGCACACAATGGACGATGCCACCTTTGACGAATTCTGGGAAAAACTCGGTGTGAACAAACCAGAGAACGAGAAGGAGTCCGACTTTCTCCGTTTTCTTTCATCTCTCTAGCTCACATTTGTATGCTGCCAGGTTTGTCGGCGCCATCAAGAAAGTCGCTCGAGTGAAACGCATGTCCGAAACACAGTCAATCTGGACTTTCTACTACACGTTTCCGCCCCCTGTCTCCCCACGTATCTTCACCGTGCTCCAGACTATCCACTTGCTCGAGGCTTCTCCAAATTCTGGGTAAGTCATCCCTCCGTCGGGGTCCTCCGATCTCTTCCAATGGTACGCACACAGAATAATCGTCTCCATCCCCATCGACTTGTCCGCGGACACGGAACTTGCAAAGATTGAAGAGAGGGGTACCAAGGGGAGATATGTCGCTGTAGAACGCCTTCTTGAACTGGAAGATGGAAAGGTGGAGTGGCGAATGGCTACGTCCAGTACCCCGGGTGGCAGGATTCCCTCCTTTGTCTCCGAGTTGAGTATGCCTGGCCAGATAGCAGCCGTATGCGTGTCTCTTCGCGGCCGTTGCCACAGAATTCACTTTGACTACAGGATGTCCCACACTTTCTCAAATGGTTCCACGCCGTGCGCGAGAAAGGGGGTAATTAACACGCATACTATGTTGCACAACTTTGTTCAACCAAATATAGCTTCGCCGTGAACCCGTCGGTCCTTTACGCGAGTTCGAGATACCTCTCCACTAGCGGACAATCAGAGAGATACATATTATGCAGGGCAATACCCTTACCTTCCCAGTTGGTCACCGCTTGATTCCACAGATGTACTTCATGCTCTCTCGTTCCACCATAGTGCTCGACAAACTCGTCGCCAAAAACTTCGCGAGCAATACTGTCCGGTCTCATCATCCTTGTAGTCGCTGCTTCCAGTGAACATGGCAACATGACAACCTATTCAACGTATGTCTGAGATCAGTGAGTCACCAAATTAGTACCATCAAGCACTCGCCTCTTTTCTGGAGGATTTGTTCTGTAACACGCTCGCCGGTGGTACTGTCAGCTTCATTTGTCTTTCTATACCTCTCAAGCCCAATTTGAAGATAGCACTGATGGCGAAGTGTGGGTTCATGTCCGCTCCTGGTACCCGGACTTCGAATCTCGTTGCCGCCGGCGGGACTGATGGAGGTGATAGGATGCGGACTGAACACCCTCGGGCGTCATAACCATATGTCACTGCGTTGGGGGCCCAGAACGCCTCTCCGCCAGCAAGGCGCTTATACCCGTTGATGGTAGGGACAAGCTGTATTGTTTAGGAGGGATTGCCTCGATTGACGACAGCGTACCAGCTTACCATTGGCATCACTGAGAATGAAAGATCAACCATGTCACGTTCGCCCATCCCCATCACAAAACTCAAACTTACCATCCGGTAGTCCGTCTAGTAATCCTGCCAGGAACTGCTCCCCATGAAGCGAGATAAATTTAGTATCTTCGAATGCAGCATCCGGGCGCCCGCCGGGATACTGAGGATCCGAATACGCGAATATATTCAATCCGGACAGATCTTGGAGCGAAACATGGGTGTGCCTTCGAAATGATCAGCCCGTCTGTCCGTGGTATGCATTCTGGCAGGTGGCTCACCCGCTACATCCAGGCAACTGACTATATGTTAATTCTAAGAACTTGTGAGTCCGTAACAAGCCACGTACATTTCCCCAGGGCTTCGCCATAAAACTCGGCATAACCCCATGCTTCATTCCAACACTCTTCGCCAAAAACTTGAACAGTATAGCATTGTCTGCCATACGCGAGGCTGAGGTGTAGGCTAATGCGGTCTCCAGCACTCCCGGACCAGTTTCTGTGTCTGCGATACGTGAGCGTTTAACATAGCTGTCGAGAACTGCGTCACTACGTACGATGTCCCTCTATTTCGATCTGGAACTTGGTGCTTTCATCAAACAACTCGTTGAAGAACACTTGATTCAGCTGTGTGCGGAGAAGGGAGTATCCGTGCACTTTTGTCACTCATTTAGACTATCACTCGAAGGACTGAATGGAGCCGACTGACTTCCGGGAGTGAGTGGCTGAAGCCCGGAGAACTTTTTCTGAGCAACAGACTCGGGCGTCTCTGTGACCATATATCAATACGGGGTGCGGTCTTCTCATGATGTATAGGTACCTTTGAAGTTGAAATACTATCCTGTATAAGTACAGCATCCCTGAATTGATGGGGAAACTCACCTCGTATTCGACACCTGCGACACACTTTAGACCCATTTCCACGGCGCGCTCACACGTCAAACGGAGGACACCTCGCGGGTCAACGCATAAGGGCTTCAACGAGACCGGGTCTAGAAAGGAGACGAGAAAGAAGGGCACGTTGTTTTCCCATGGAATCCTACGATAGGTTGAGAGGTCTATTTGAGCCAGAATGTCCCGGTAGCCATTTTCTCGGTTGGAGATTGCGAGTTCACGCGTGTAAACTGCATCATGAATGTCCCAACCACTAAAGGGCGGTAAAGACACCGAGTCACAAATAGCTAATGAAGAGATGACTGACAAGATGACACTGCAAAATCCAAAACCACTAGAAGATACAGCACTCAGGAACTTGGGCTTTGACTGCGAGTCCTTAGTCGATAAGAACGATGATATCATTTGCGCTCACCATATATTTTCCCCTCAGAACACCGTCAACTGGGCCAAGATGTTAAGGATATCGGCATGCCACGAAATTCAGCTGGAGTGAATCACCGTCAATCCCTGTGCGATACGATTAAACCAGGAGTACAGATCGAGGGCTGTAACTAACCCGCCACTTTCACCTTGGTATCATAGTGCAAAATCTCTTGAAGATCCTCGAGTGATTCGGGCACGGGAAGTGTGTAAGTTGTGATATTAGCCATGAGGGTATGAGGCCTATGTGTGCTGGGGCTGCCAGAAGCTGACGAACATCATCCTCTTTCGGTGACTCATCTGCGGGACACCCAACTTCGAGTTGTAGATGGGGTATTGCCATCGCATAACTTTGCCGATCCCTGCCCAAGTCTCTTGTCTATCTTGTATCGAATCTCGACAGCTCCTCGTAGGTTCAGGTGCGGCTGAATCCGACCCCCTGCGACGCCTGCTGAGAGTAGGATGCATAGACGATGGTACCGTTCGCCTTTATGGCCTAGATACATTCAAAGTCCTCAAAGCGGTACGAGGCTTAGGACCGATCTCCTCCGTGACCCTTCACTCTCAGTCTCCCGCTGCTGATCTTTGGGTCGCATCTAGACGACAGGTGAGGCACATGACCATTGTTGTGCCCCTGCGTTTCTTTTCATAGGGTGTCACTCAAGGCGCTTCGGTTTTCCCTGAAGACAGACAAGATTATCTTGACGCCTTCGGACGTCCTGCAGACGCTGGACATAGGTGTCGATGACGATGATAACTTGGGCGAAGTGAGGTTTACCGCTCGGATTGAGCTAACTGTGTTGACAGCCATCGATTAGCTCTCCATAAACGTAAAAGGGACCAAGATGGCGTTTTGTACGGACTCTGGATCGGTAGGCGTTGCTGATTTGCAAACCAACGAAATCACGCGCATGAAACAAAGTCATAATAATGTAAGTACATCGCTTGCCCGAGATTGACCCTTGACACTTATTTCTAGGTGTGTGGTTCGGTCCGATTTATACCAGGTCGTCCAAGTGAGCTTATCAGTGGAGGGTATGATTATGCCCTGCTGCATTTCGATTTCGTGCAAGGAAGCATGCTTTCTCGGGACGACTTACGTTCGTTTTTTTTCCGGTATCGTCCGCATCAGGCAATGTACATACTGATTCTTGGCGTTCAGCGGGACCTCCACCAGCTTCTGGAGTTTCCTTGTCCCCACCATTCATACTTTCTCTATCAATATCACCAACAGGGATAATAGCTGCAGGCACTGCTGATGGGCGCCTGTATATTGGTATCAGCGGCGAAAAATCATCAGAAGCCTCAGGTGGTCGGCAAAGGCGACAACGTAAATGGAAAGGATTGAATATGGACGGCCGAATCATCGCAGACGTCGCAGAGGGTCCTATTGTTGCCTTGTATGTCCTCTGCCACAACATTATCCTCAGATGAGTATTCATTCTAGGTACTGCAGAGCCTTCACTAAACCGCGAGAACTGCTGATTTGCACACTCCTCGGCAAGGTCACTCAATACCAAATCTGCGGATCAGCCGCAGGTGGTACACTGAAATTAGAACCTCAGTGGAAAGGCGACAGCCAGGACAGCTACAAAGTTAATTCGATCGCATTTTCAGGGGGGTCTATTATCATAGGAGGATTCCAGAAAGACGGAGTAGGTGTTATTGAGGTGTGGTCTGCTTGTTGAGATGGGTGTGCTGTAATCGAAGTGTCGGGCTAAACAAATGATCTGGGAAGTGGAAAAAAAACCATCATTCCTTCTTTCCCTCGAGTTCTGCTATCCGGCGAAGGTGTGAATCCCTCTCCATCTTGAGCCTCTCCAAGTATTTTTCGTCCGAAAGGCGTTGGCCAAATATTGAGAGTACACGGTCCATTGGCGAGCGGGAGGTGGGTGTTTCGGCTGGGGTGGGTTGCATTGCTGTGGGTGTGGGAGGTGCTGCCGGCGAACTTTGAGCGGCATCGACAGGACTATGTATCGTGTGCTGAGCTGGAGCGGCCGAATTTGCAGAAACATAACGTATTCGAAAAATGTTAAACTCGTTGAAGCACCATTGGAGAAGTGTACACATCAGTGCGCCCGTTGTGAGGCCAGGTGCAAGACCACGTCTTCCCCCTAAAGTATACAATGAGAGGATACTAGCCTGATATGACCTGGCGTACGTTTCCATGTGTTGAGAACGCCACCCGCGAGTCCGCCACTTATCCCAGAGTCAAGCAAACGGGATGTTCGGATGTCAGTCCAAGACAAAGAAGCGGGTTCTTCCAACATTGGATTGCCAACGGGGTAAGATAACCTTTGCCCACGCAGTTGATATTGCCTTCCGGGGAGCGTCAACACCAGGACAGGGCTAACCACATATTCACGTATGCCTGCCAAAGAAAAAGGTTTATCACGGTGCGGGGTATCTAGTTTGGGACGCAACTGAAGAAAGTCGCAGCAACGATCCCACCGTTCACAGCAGAGTACATAAGGAATTTGCCCGGTGCACCATGCTTGAATCCACCGTAAAGGCCACCGACTGTGCCACAAAGAGACGCTGGAAGACAGTAGGTTAGAAGCGCAACTTGCTTGGTGCTTGTCAGCTGGCACAAGGGACGAACTTGCATGTTATAGCTACGCCTTTGAGGACCGTCTGTGGTGCTGATGGGTCCATGTCGGGTGTAAGTCGCGTTCGCGGAGGTTTTGAGTCCCAGCTTGGAAGATTTACTACACGGGCTTGCGAGTTTCCCTACCGATGCTGCGAGTCCGAAATGCACTCGCCACGCCTTCTCCAAGGCTGCGAAAATTTTACACAGGTGCTCATGCCAGCACTTCGGCCAAAAGACCATACTGGACGCCAGGACGCTCTGCAGCAGTGGTTGCTACCACAACCACTGTGTTCTTGTGGTACCTTTCAAACGACCTTGTCCACAATGATGCACCACACACTGTACATCCCAAAGTCAGTTCCGCACATTCAAAGCGCATCAATAGCACCGGAGTAGATGAGGACGGGGTTCTCTGTGCAGTGGTTTGGGGTTCTAATAAGTGAGGTGCACTCCTAAGCAGTTGTACTGAGTGCTTAACGTTTCATCGTCAGATCAAACCTCATTGACCCACAGTCGCCTGGAATTGAAACGTTCCAAACCCCTGCCAATGCAAAATGGCTGGAGAACACCGCACTGCGGGATATGGCTCTCCATGAAAGGCATGCAGCATGTGTTGATGTCCACGGTGATGTCTTTCAGTGGGGTGACGGATTTTTCGGCTCGAAATCAGACACCAAGGCGCCGAAAGTAACTCTTCGCGGCAAGGTAGGAGGCATGTCTTCTCAGGTTTGAAGCACCCGTGTTCATTACTTGTACTTGGCAGAATATCATGAAGGTGCAACTGACAGATTCTCGTGTATATGCGCTTTCAACTTCTGGGAGAATTTATGTCCTCGCGGCGAATGAGGAATGGCAAAAGCTACCCATACAGTGGACAGCTTCCACAACGCCTTGGTGGGTACCTGGTTGGCTGGGACGAGAACAACAAACAATAGATTTTGTCGAGATCTCCCCAAAGGAGAAGCTGAACTGGGGTGAAACGTTGGTCTTATTATGGCGACAGTTTTCAGGCAGCTCATTACTTTTCTTCAGCTTCGTCTCAATAGCTGCAGGTAGTAGCCATCTTCTAGCGCTGACGTCAAAAGGACGCACATACACGCACCCCATAAACAAAGACGCGAACTCGCATGGACAACTCGGACTGCAAAGGATTGAAATCCCCGCATTTTCGGGCTCAACGGATGCCACAGACTGTTCACGTATTACTGTCGAACTTGTTCCGCGATCAGTAGTAGGCTCATATGCGAAGATGACCCCATCCCTTCGAGAATCTACTCTTTCGACTGTTCCTAGTGAGCATCCGGGTGCGATCGATGACCATCGCATCAGATACAGCGATGCCTTGTTTGAAATACCATCATTGAGGGGCGTCAAGGTTTCCCAGATTGTAGCCGGCGGCCGGAGCAGCTTTGTTAACACCAGTTCGGGTAGGGTACTTGGTTGGGGCGCAAATGAACATGGGTAGGTTACAATTAATCTTTGATTTCAACTGTTGTTCACTGGGGACTAGACAGCTTGGCCTTGGATCAGGTATAACTTTGGACATGATAACTGTCCCGACGGAAATAGACTTGACCAGGAATACTCCAGCTTCCACGAAATCAAGGTGTCTTAGCATAAGCGCTGGTTAGCTGATTAGCGCAGATGGCCAAATTTCGACTGAACTTTGCTACAGGCGGTGATTTGACCTGCTTCGTTGCAGAACGGAATGCGCAAGAATCATCAACTTATGTCGACATCCTTTGCTGTGGCAATGGTCAATGGGGGGGCCTAGGTAACAACTCCTTTTCCACTTTTCAAGGCAACCCTGTCCGTGTCAAGAACATCAGCGGTCTGCGCGAATGTGAGTTTTTATGCCATTGGTACTTGTTGTCGTGATGTTTACTGTATGCAAGTCGATGATCGGAAGCAGCGGTTGTCACCGATCACTCCGCATGCCATCTCAATTTCACCCACAGGTCATGTTGTGTTGTCTTTGGACACTCAGTTGCGTGCTGGTCCAGGAGGCTCAGGACGAGATCTTGTGGCTTGGGGCCTTAACCATGATTACCAGCTAGGAACAGGAAATAGATCAAGTCTCAACGCGCCTACGACACTGGAGAGACCTGAAGGTGGCCGCTTCATCCTAGCCAAATGCAGGGCGACAGTGAGGGATTTATCGGGAAAAGTTTGGAGGAAAAATGTTGAAGTTGAGCAATGTGCGATCGCTGGTTATGGTAGCAGTGTTGTTTACTGGAAGATCAAACCCTGAGGGGTTGAGGTGGTGATCCATAAAGTTAATCTGCGCACGTGACCACTGTCCCAAAACGCGTGGCACGTGAGATTCACGGGACCGCTTGGTTTCGAAATTCGCTCATGTCGGAACTCCACATCGCCATGACCAGGGAATTGCAATCAAAAGATCTTCAAGAATGCATGTATGGACCCGTACTGCTGCCTGTGTTCAATGACCACGAACACTGACACGCAACCGAAACAGAAATCTAATACTAGAGATGACAACGATTATCGACCCGGCTGACGACTATCTTACCATCACTGCCGCCGAAGAGCAGATGAAAATTACCTATGCCAAAGCCAAGAAAGAGAATGACGAGGCATATGCCAATCTCAAATGTGTGTGCTACCTTACTACGTAGTTGTGATTGTGAGACCATAACTCGATAGCTCTCTCTCGTTTGTTGGACGCGGCACGAAAATCATCGACCCGACCACTCAATGTCCCAACGGTGGAACAGCATGCTGCGCGATTAAACGAATTCGACGCATCGCGTTTGTCACTTGCGAAGGCGATACGGGATGCTGAGAACTCGTTGGCGAGCAAGGAAGCGGACCTCGCCGCACTGAAAGAGACCACACGGAAGCTAGAGGAGTCTGATCCAGCCCAAGACCACCAGCGTGAATTGGATGGCTTGACGTGAGATTGAGCTAGGACTGACTGACGATTTCAGTCTGCTGATGCACTTTCATTTAGGTTACGTCTGAAGATATATAAAGGAATGGGATTTGAATCTATCTCATACGAGGACGGGCAAGTGGCCAAGATCCTTATTCGTGAGTAGCCAACCCTGTCGATCTTGCACTGGTGTAACAGGTATGATCAGGTGGAGAGTCTGGCGACGTCCATTGCGCGATGCCTGATGCAAACGACTTCCAAAAAGCAGAGCTTGCCTGGGGGTTGGCAACTTCGTGACGTTAGTAGCAATCTTAGGTCGTGAATATTCCATCGTTCATTATTGATTGTAACTGATTCCGGCCGTCTATTATCAACGGAGTATATGAAGGATATTATAATATGTCGAATGCGAGAATAGTATAAGATCGATCGATATACGTAAAATTCAGGAGGGCGGGTGCAAAGCCTACGAAAAGCGATTCAGGGTGTCATCAACGTCACGAGACACCTAATGGAACCAACCTGTGCTGCCTGCTTGACAACCCATACCTTCTTGTCTTTCGACTTTTCGCCTATTTCCCGCACTTTAGCTTCGATTGCGTTCTTTTTGATCTTGTGGATGCGAAGATCTTGGTAAATACTTTCGACGAGAAAAGTAAAGTTAGGGGTAGCGAGGTCAGTTATCTTTGCAAGCAATGTGCCCAGGTGCGCTTCGGGGAACACTGTCTTTGGCGCTGAGCTCATCGTGCGCTTGGGCACTGCTGTACCAACCAAAGGTTGGGCCCCGCCAGGTAAAGCGAAAGGCGGATCAACTTGGGAACTTAGTCCTTCATCAGAAACAACGGACACGAAAGTAAATGGGTCAATGGGATGTGGCGTGTCTGAAAAACAGATCAATTAAATTGATGACGATCGCAAAGCAAGGGCCCTCACCATTCAAAAGTTGTATGCGATATGGATTGAGAGGGTCATATTCACAGTGGCCGATATACGATTCCCAAAATGGACCTTTGACGTAGGGTACGAGCGGCACCACTACCTTTCTCTTCTTGTCTGACCGCTTCTCGATGTTTTCAGCTTTTCGTTTCGATGGAGGCACAGCCAGATCCAAGTGCGGGGATGATAAGTTGTCTAGGTCGAGAGGTAGCCGAATTTCATCGTCATCGTCAACTAGCCAGCTGTCCAGATCCGAGTCCGCGTCTTCAGCGTCTGGCTCGTCATCTTCACCGTCATCTACCACATCGTCTGCATCACCTGGGCCTTCGTCCTCCCAATCTTCCCCACTATCATATCCATAGTCACGGGCCAATACATCACGCTCAAGTGGTGTGCGCGGACCCACTTCGCGAGAATTACGGGTCCATGTCCCATAATACCCTGGGCGTGAGTCTTCGTGGAAGATGAGTACTTTGGCTGGGAAGACGTGGCGGTCTTGAAGAACGGAAAGTAGGTGACGAACTTGTGTGGGGTCGCCTGCGATCTCGGCATCGTTAAGCTGTGATATGATATCCCGAACACTACGGGAATTATTTGTCTTGAGGGACGACACCTTGTACTTTCTTCGGCGAAAAATTAAACCGCTCTGTCGGAGCTCCTCGTTAAACCCCTGCAAAGTCGCAAGTGAATCACCCGGACCAGTCGAAAGCATCATTTCACTGGATGACATCACAGGATCCGGGACTCCTTGCAATGATGTGTCATCGTCGACGACGATAGCCTCCTGATGAGACACGCCAGTCATCCGATTGTGAGATCTCCTCTTGCTCTCTAAGAACCAGTTATACGGTGCGATTTCTGCGTCCTTCTTCAAGACGAATGGTTTGAACGTCTTTTGAAATTCGCTATCCGTCAGAGGGCCGGCAGAGGCATTTGAGTCCCTGGTGGACGGATCCTGAACGGAGGGCTTCGCTTTCCCAAAAAAATTGACCATGATTGAACGAGATCTGTTCTGAGCTTCTTTCTGTTTCTTTTCTTTCTCTGCCTTTGCGGCTCGTTTCTCTTCTTTATCTTTGATCTGCGACAATAACTGAATACCGGAAACCAAAGAGAAGTGATGGTGAATTACTTTGACAGCTTTCTCCGGGTTGGGAACTTTCTTCGTATGCCCTTTCGGCGCGAAGTTCTCAGCAAGCTATTGAAGCACCATCCCTGAGTTCTAGAGGACGGTGGTTGTTCAAGAAGCTCACCACTTCACCATCGGCCATATCACTTGGTGCGTCCTTTTGCGTATGATTCTCCAAGAAATTCTCATTAGCTGTTGTAGAGGCAACGCCCGTTTCGGATTTGTTGAGATCGTTTACAGGAAGCTTAAAGGCACCCTTTGGAACGAGGATGGCATCTTGCTCGGCTTGGGAAAGACTCTCAAAGGCTGCACGCAAGTCCGCACTTGCCTGTCCAGGCTCAGAAAATTCGCTTGCAACACAACACGAAGGCCACGCCATACCTGGATGCGCTCTGCGAGTCTTGCATCCGCGCTGTCTCTTGCAGATTTTGGCAGCCAGTCTTTGTAGGCGTCTTGCACTTCCCACCTCCAAACACAAACTGCTGCAGGGATTTTCTGACCCAAGGGGCCATCGAGGCCGTAGTTCATCCTAGTCATCACCATCTTGATAGCATGTTCGACAACTGCGAGGGGAAGATTCGATTCGAGACTCAAACGGTGAGCATCCTCGACTTCGCCTGGGCCCGGTAGCAAAATTGACCGGATCTGTCTGGCCAAAGGAACAACAGCCTTGTCACTAGGTTGGGTCGGTGGCATTCACGGAAGCACTGGGTCAACAGCGTACCTCTCCTGGGCTAGTTTAACTATGAGGGGCTTGTGTTCCTCTGGTATGCTGGCCAGAGGTAGATCTTGGTTCTGAACACGCGATTCTAGCATCTCACGGAATTTTACGATTCCTGGTTACACGTTATCATGGGTATGACACCACGTGGGATCATACCTACCCTGCATGGTCTCAGAAGCCTTCGCAAGGGAGACGGGCTTTTGTTTGAAGATGACCTTGCCATTCTTCAGCTCGGCGATGGGGTTTTTGGGTGCTGTTGTGGTAGATGATTAGGCGACAGAGAAGACTTACGGTGGCGAGACAACTTACTGGATGATGTAAACGCGCCAAATGTTACTAGTACACGTTCGTCAATGGGTCAGACACGCTTTTGTTGTTGCACTTACCGACATCTGGGGCGGGGAACGCCATGGTGGCCGACGTAGAGAGGGCGGGCTTCACGTCGCGTCGACGCTCTGTCGCGAGGGCATGGGAACTGATTTGTCATACGCGACACTGTTAACGCGTTCCCGACGCGCCTCTGGACATTGCAATGATGGCTTTCTTTCAGCCCCAACAATCCAAGAGAGCGGCAGAGCCCGATCCCTCTGTTGTCCCTGTACTACAGCCTTGGGTGGAGAAATAGTGTGTACGCTTGCCCGCACGATTACTGATCTCACCACCCCACCACCGTGACCAGCCGTCCACGGACCATAGATGACATCTCTGCCCAAGAACACACAGTGACCGTATTGCGCAAGGCTCTGTCTTCCACTAATGTCAGTTTCCGTCTCCTTGACTGTTTGGTCTTCTCACCATCTTCGCAGCTTCCTCACATGCTATTCTACGGCCCCCCAGGAACAGGGAAAACATCCACGATTCTCGCTTTATCGCGACAGCTCTTTGGGTGTGTAATCTGTTGGCGCTTATTGATCGTTTTGTTTATTAATTTTCCCGTTACTTTTTAGTCCAGACAATTTCCGAGAGCGGGTGCTTGAGTTGAATGCGTCAGACGAGCGAGGCATTTCCATTGTCAGAGAGAAAATAAAGACATTCGCCCGACAAACACCAAGGGCACGAAAGGTTGCCTCGGATGGCAATTCATACCCGTATCCGCCCTACAAAATCGTTATTCTTGACGAGGCCGATTCAATGACTCAAGACGCTCAGGGTGCCCTGCGGCGTATCATGGAGACGTACGCGCGAATAACTCGTTTTTGTCTCATTTGTAACTATGTCACGCGGTCAGTACACTTCAATACGCCCTTCCAGCACCTCTGAGACCGCATCACTCAGCATCATCGAACCACTAGCCTCGCGCTGCTCAAAGTTCAGATTTACCCCCCTAGACTCGTCATCAACGTCGTCTCGACTCCTGCACATCGCTGCTGCAGAACATGTCAATGTCACTCCTGAGGTCGTAGCCACACTCATAGACACTTCCAACGGTGACCTTCGCCGATCAATAACATATCTACAGTCGGCTTCTCGACTATCTGCATCAACGACTCCCCCCACACAAATCACCCCCCAAGATATTGAAGAAATCGCCGGAGTAGTCCCAAACGCAGTAGTGAACGACTTTGCGCGGACCCTCGGAATCGACATGGAGGGGGATATGCAAATAGATGACATACCAGCAGCTCCCAAGCGAGAGAGCTTCAACGCTATTCAGAAAAAGGTCAAATCTATCATACGGGAAGGCTATTCTGCTTCGCAATTACTGGTACAAGTTAAGCAGAGCGATTGCACTGTCTCGCATATTACTCACGAATGGACCAGTTGCATGACAAAGTAATTGTCCATCAAACGTTGCCCGCTCGACAGAAGGCCAAATGTGTAATAGCAATCGCTGAAGCTGATAAAGCGCTCTGTGATGGCGCAGATGAAGAACTGTGGACGCTCGAAGTTGCCTTACAAACTCACAAGGCTATGACATCGTAACTAGTCATAGTCACTTTGTTGTTGACACTAGGTCTATTTCACTGTAGGTAGACCGAAGGACGATGAAACATGGTTCCCTCTTCCCATTTTACCGTTCTGAATCCGCCGGCACCGTTTTCGCTAGGGTGTAGTTACAGTATACAATGAAAATATGATCGATTCGGGTGTGTCATGCGCGTAAAAAGAAGACAGGTGGGGAAACAGACAATTGAACAGCTTTGCTCCATTTTGTGTCTCACAACATACCCTCTCACCGAATACCGGCAGTTGCCTTTTGGAGAGCTCGCTTAATGCCAAGTTGTGCCTTCCTAAGCTCATCGGCTGTAGAGTCCTCGATCTCCAGCTTTTCGAGTGCGCGAGCAAGCTCAGCTTCGACCTGTTGCTTGGCCCCGCGCTTGAGTTTCATACCGATCTCCGGCGAGGTAATGGTACCCTCGACCTGGTGAATATATGCCTCAAGGTCAGATTTCGCATCGTGACGCGAGGAGAATTCCTTGTCAGCTTGCTTGTATTGCTCAGCGTCCTTGATCATCTGGTCAATCTCAGCAGCAGACAAACGACCAACTGAGTTGGTGATACCTGGAAAAGGCTAAATACACAACAATTGGATTAATCGAGGACGTACTGATGGATGCTTTGCGACCGGATGCACGGTCCTGAGCCGACACCTTCAGGAGACCGTTTGCATCAACTTCGAACGTAGTCACTAGCTCGGCTTGGCCACGAGGCATAGGAGGAATCCCTGTGAGCTCGAATTCGCCAAGCAGGCGATTGTCACGGCACTGGGTACGTTCACCCTCGTAACTGAGGGAGAAAGATCAGTGTTCGGTGTTTAGCGGTGCCACAGTTCCAAGGCCTACACTGGGAAAGTGACAGTGGTTTGGTTGTCCTCAACGGTGGTAAATGTTCTCGACTTGTTGGTAGGAATGGGGGTATTCCGAGGAACGACAACTCCAAAAACGTCACCTTGCATAGCGACGCCAAGTGATAGAGGAGCGACGTCGAGCAAAAGGAGATCAGCAGTTTTCTCAGAAGTTTGACCAGTGAGGACAGCAGCCTGGACAGCAGCACCATAGGCAACGGCCTCGTCAGGATTGATCGACTTGTTCAACTGACGACCACCGAAGTACTCTGAGACCAGGGACTGAATTTTTGGGATACGAGTTGAACCACCGACGAGAACGATGTCGTCAACCTTTTCACGTGAGATCTTGGAATCCTTGAGGACTTTCTCGACGGGTTCAAGGGTCGATTTGAATAATGCAGCGTTAATTTCCTCGAAACGAGCACGGGTTATGTTTGCGGAGAAGTCCTCGCCCTTTCAGACCATCATGAGGGAAGCGACACAACGAACGTAGTTGTAACAGACCTGATACAAAGAATCTACTTCAACAGTCGTTTGAGTGACACTTGATAGAGTGCGCTTGGCACGCTCGCAAGCACTTCTCAAGCGTCGAAGAGCACGGGGATCCTCGGATATATCGTGCTTAGTTTTACGTTTGAACTCGTTTTTGAAGTGTTCCAGGAGTGCATTGTCAAAGTCCTCACCACCCAAGTGAGTGTCACCAGCCGTAGCCTTTACAGCAAAAACACCGCCACTGATGTTGAGGAGCGAGACATCGAAGGTTCCACCGCCAAGGTCGAAAATCAACACGTTCTTCTCGGCTTTTGATTGGCGATCGAGGCCATAAGCGATAGCCGCCGCGGTAGGCTCATTGATGATGCGAAGGACATCAAGACCAGCAATAGCACCGGCATCCTTGGTAGCCAGTCGTTGAGAGTCGTTGAAGTAGGCCGGAACACTATAAGGTATGGTTGGAAAGATATAGAGGCGATTGCATACTCGAAGCTCACGTGACAACGGCCTTTTTGACGGTCTTGCCAAGTTTTGCCTCTGAGATCTCCTTCATTTTCGTCAGGACCATTGATGAGATCTCCTGAGGGGTGAAAGTCTTTTCCTCTCCCAGATAGTTGACCTTGATCAAAGGGGAACCCTCTTTTTCAACCACCTCGAACGGCCAATGGGCCATATCCTAGAAATGAATGGATATGTGCGCTACCACGAGACGCGACGGACTCAATTACCTTCTTGACGTCGGGATCGCTGGGGAGATGCATCAGGGCTCATGCAAGCTTCCGTTCTGCGAGTAACTCACTCGTAACGGCGGCCAATCAAACGCTTAGCATCGAAGACGGTGTTGCGAGGGTTCATGGCTGCCTGGTTTTTAGCGGCATCCCCGATCAGACGCTCCTCGGATGAAAAGGCGACATATGATGGTGTGGTCCTGTTACCCTCTGCGAGGACGAATTGGTATCACGGCGAGCACGAGTAGCTTGGAGTGGGATGCTCACGATCGTTGGCAATGATTTCGACGCGATCGTTTTGCCAGACACCAACACATCTGAGGAATTGTGAGCGCGGGGACGGTCGTCGGGGCACGATACACACGAGTAAGTTGTGCCGAGATCGATGCCAATGGCGCCGTCAAAAGCGTCGTCTTCCATGTCTTAGATTTTTGAGAGTCGTGGTCGAGGGCAGAAGCACTAGCGAAAAAAAAAATCGATAGCGCTGAGGTAAGCCATCCGTCCTCATGGTCGAAAACGGCACCGCCACTGGCCAGCACGTCCCGACCATGGCAAGCCGGACGCTGAGACCGTCGCTCGCAGCAAAGACATGTCTTCCGAGACTCATCAGGACGATGTACTCTGCCCCTGGCAGCGAAATGGCCTTGCAGTCTCAGGATGACTGGCGGCTCATGCAGGAGAACAGAGCCCGGTTCAAGCTTCTCTGTGCGCACATTTCTTCTTCTGCTCGCTCTTGAGGCTTAGCCATCACCGCAGTCGACTTGTTCAGCGAGCATGGCTCGACCCAGACTCGGGACAATACCTACCAGCCTCACCATGCATATACCCGTGCAGTTGGCCCTTCACATGCCACGGTATCCGCGCTCGTCGCCGCCGGCGCGCATCTCGGTCACACTCAATCACTCATGAACCCAAATTTCTTGCCATATTCCTTTGGAGTCCGTGCTGGCCTCACCATCATCGACTTAGATCAGACTGTCCCACTCCTACGGCGAGCGGCCAGTGTCGTTAAAGCAATAGCCCAGCGTGGAGGCACTATACTTTTTGTCGGCACCCGTCCGGACCTCCGAGACATTGTCCGTAACGCAGCAAACAAGCTAGAAGATCAAGGGTATCATATCGGGGAGCGGTGGCTGCCTGGAATCCTCACGAACAGAAGGCAGCTCTTCCCATCCGGCAGTCACAAGTATCTCATTACCCCCGACCTTGTCATCTTCCTCAATCCAATGGCCAATACGAATGCGATACGTGAATGTGCTATACAGCACATTCCAACTGTTGGCATCGTGGATTCCAACGTCGATCCTCGTATCGTTATGTACCCCATCCCGGCCAACGATGAAAGCCCACGCGCTGCTCAATTGATATCCGGAGTACTCAGTATAGCCGGGAGAGAAGGTATTCATGCCCGGCAGGAGGAAGAGAAGGAGTCGGAGCGTCGAAGAGACCGGATGATAATTTTGGAAAAACTGTCAACTCCAGAAGTATGATCCTGGCTCTGTACCATTTGCTTCGTACTATCTAAGTCTCGCCTGTTCTGCTTGCACATCAAACCAATATTCTGAACGGCTCCTTAGCACCCGCAACGAAACAAAAACATTGTTGGACTCACGCTCTGCTCCAGCCAGCGCCCTGATATTTCCACCCAACTTGTTAATGGTTTCGACGTACTCGTCTTCCTCCACGCTATCAAACACAATCCCGCCACCGGCCTGGAGGTACGCAGTACCATTTTTAAATGTCATCGTCCGAATAGCAATGCAAGTATCCATAGCATCGTCTGCGAAATCAAATCGACCCACAGCTCCGGCATAGATACCACGTTTTTCCTTTTCCAAACTTGATATAATTTCGATCGCCTTGATCTTAGGTGCACCCGAAACAGTGCCTGCAGGGAAAATGGAGCGAAAAGCATCGAATCTGCGTTGAGTTTCGGTTCCATTATCATTTCTTCGCTGCGCATCACTCGCTCACCTCGTTAGGCCATTTCGCAATATTCCAGACACTTGTGAGGTCAAATGAATAACGTGGCTGAATTTCTGAACTTGCATGAGGTGGTCGACCTTGACGGTCTCTGGTTTGCATACACGATTGACATCATTTCTTGCAAGGTCGACGAGCATGATGTGTTCTGCTCTGTCTTTCTCTGATGCAGCCAATTGCTCCGCAAGTAGCTTGTCTTCTATACTACCATAGATTCAAACGTGAGCAAATCAGGACTAATGGAACGAACCATCGAATGTTTGGCCTCTTTTTGTGGTGCCTGCGATAGCATGATTGTATACCTTGTTGGCCTCCACCTTACAGAGTGTCTCCGGGCTAGCACCGACAATCTGTAGGTCTCCACAGTCCAGGTAAAACGTGTACGGGCTCGGGTTCACCTGGCGGAGGTGCCGGTACGCGTTGAAGGGATGAAGATCTGTGGGACGTGCGAGTCTTTGCGACGGGACAGCCTGGATGATGTCGCCAGCAACGATGTGTTCTTTCAGTCGGGTTACAAACCCTTTGTAACCTTCCTTCCCAACGTTCGAGACAGCCTCGCTTCCGAGTCGGATTGGAGCTTGAGGGACTTCTGGGACGGTGGGTGAAAGAAGTGCTTTGGCAAGTCGTCGCACTTTGGACTGTGCGGTTTGATACACGAAGGACAAATTCGCCGTTCCTGCATCTTTCGGATAGAACACGTGGGAGACGACCTTGATTGTTTGGAAAAGGTGATCATATACGAGTAGTGTGTCCGCTATCATGAAGACGGATTCTGGGATACTGAGGGGGTCCCGTAGCTCCCGAGCAGTTTTCGGTTCAAAATACTGGATGCAGTCATACGAAACGTAGCCTATAGCACCACCGGTGAAGGTCATTATTTCGGGGACTTTGATGTATTGGTATGCTGAAAGCTCTTTCTGGAGAGCTACCATGGGATCCCCAGTTATTTCTTCCTTGGGACCAGTCTTGATGACCTTGATTGGATCTGCAGAGGACCGAGTCCGACTTTACATGCTCTCTCTCTGAGATACAACGCACCTGCGCCAACGAAACTGAATCTAGCAATGTTCTCTCCGGCGATCACAGATTCGAGCAGAAAGCTGTATTTAGAGTCTTTCGCAATACGGAGATATGCCATGCATGGCGTGATGAGATCTGCAGGAAGCTGGATGAAGATTGGTATACAGTTTCCTCGTTTCTCCCGAATGATGAGCTGTTCCACTATCGCGAGCGGCGGATGTGCATTCAACTTCTAGATAGACGAACGATACAGTTGACAACGATAACCATGTGGTGTTCGATGCAACTCACCTGCGGATCCATCGTGAATTCAGCTAGACGTTGAGGATAAGATGCGGGAAGGAGTCGGCGCGTGGCTTATAAACATCATATATCACCCTCCGAGCCTTCTACCTCCGCCAGAGGACAGTGCATTGTGAAACTCGGACCTGCACAGGCGAGCACCGTCAAGATGCCTTTCTGCTCCGCATTGTTGCTCATCACCATACCTTGATCGCCGCAGCTACACACGCCAAGTATATCGGCAACTTAACGCTGCCTGAAGCACGGGAGTACCCAGGCCAGTTACTATTGATTTGACCGAGCCCCTGTGTTCACGAACCAATCCTTTTGCAGCCCGGTGATGATCACGCCAAGGTTCTCGTGTCACCAAACCGAAGACAGCGTCATCGTATCATTGTATTGCCCCTCGATTCGGGTGAGCGCTAGGCGATGGCAACGCGGGCATTGCTACCTAACCATGTCTTATATCCTGGATAGGCGTCTGACGTTGAAATAAATGTCGACGATGCATTGTTGACTGTCTACATCAATCCGTATTTTCTTCGCCTGCACTTTCCTCACGCAGTGGTTGAAGATGACAGCTCGAGCGCACTTTATGACCCGAGCACTGGATACTTGACCATCACTTTGACCAAGGCTGTTAAGGGTCAGACGTTTGCGGACTTGGACTTACTGGCGAAGTTGTTGGCCCCTCGGTCGTCACAGCCTCCACCCACACCATCAATAGAGGTTCTCGAGACTCCACTGGGAGAAGACGGCGTTGGCGATTTGTCCCGCCGAGCAACACGGTTGACGCTGGATGAAAATGACGAATTCCTAAGAGGTAGCATAGAGTACCTGAATGGTCCAAGCTCCAGCTGATCACTCTCATTTAGCTGCAGAAAACGACTGGCAGGTCCCTCAGACGGTTTCAGAAGCACCACCAGTGCTCCATTCATCCAAGAGATATTATGGTTTTTTGAACAAGTATACTGGCTATTTCATGCATGTTGCCCACTCCGAGAACGAAATTAATGAATTGGGCCACAATGCAGAAAGTTGCGACCTTCATGAGAGACGGAATCTCCGAATTGTGCATGAAAATGCAAAATGGGACGAAGAACATTATATGTTCGTTGATTCACATTGTCTGGACGCTAAGCAAAATCCTACAGTTGTATAGGGCGGACTACGTTGATGACGAATACATTCAAGAGCTCATCGCTTGGAAAGGCCCCGCGAACAGCTCGGCAGTCGTGTACACGGAACGCGAAAAAATGGAGATGCTTGGTCTTCCGCGCAAGGAGTGTAGGTTCCACTCTCATGAGCTGGTGATCGGGTGAATGCTGACTGCTCTTAGACATAATTGATGGGATCGAAGAACGGAACCTCTACTTGACACTAATCACCCTCCTCTTTGCCCATGCCTATGATAAACGAATTACGCTGGATGACCCAACACCGGAGAGCGCCTGGACGATTTGTTCATTGGTTCCAGTATTCTCGGCGCTCGACCCGCCTCCATATACATCCGTGACGCCGGACATTACGGGGGCTGCCCAGTTACTCTTCACTGATGCAGAACTGATATCGACACTGGCAACCTCGTACAGACGTAGCCTTGCCTTTCCTTTATATCGCTCGTTTCAGCTGTCAGAGGCATGCCGAAGAGACATCGCTTCCTGCATGGCACAAGGTAAAAGAATGGTAACAAGATCCTTGTTAGAGATGAGACGAATATTGGACCACCACGAGGTCTATTATGTGTACAGCAGGATTTGGCTGGACGACGTTTGTGTGTGGATTCAAACATGTGCAAGGTAAGCATGACCTGGTTCGCGCCACATTGAAATCTCGATGGCGTTTCTAGTGACAATGTGCTTCACACATTAGGTGGCAAATTGGCCACATTGCTGGTACCGAAATGCGCGATTGGATGGGGGCTTGAGCAGTTGGAAGAAGCAACGCAGCTCGCGGTCTGTGAAACTAGTGACAGTGACGACGAATCGACAGAGTGACATCGGGGCTGGAGAACGCCCGGAGGAAGTGTACATGGATGTGAAACGATGTGTCGACCTTTTGCGCTGTTCGCCGTTGATTGGCGCTGGTGGGGTGCGGGCTTTAACCTTGGGACGCGAGGATCGGCCGGTTCAGCCACGCCACGGCTGGGTACACAGCATCGAGTTTCAAACAGCGAGTGCGGAGGCCGGTTGCCCTTGGAGGTTCAAGTATGTCTGTGTGAAATTATTCAAGGCTGGGAGATGCGATGATGCAAGTTCAGAGTCGCATCTCCGAGGAGCTTCCTGGTGGCGGGCACGACGACTGAAGCCGACTGCCGATGGAAGTAACCGGCGAACCGACCGGTCGCAAGCCATACCCCTCCTGCTGTGTGAGCCGGTTCGAGGCATACATCGTTCGCAAACCGAGTCGATGTGACTTGTGCGCTCCGGGTATTACCGCGATATCTGGCCAGATTACAAACACACCACACCACTATGACCAAAACAAGCACAAATCCAGCCTTTAGGTAATCCTTAGGCCTCGATACAAGAACTCTAAATGTGTGTTAAACGTCAGACGTCCGACTCCGCGCTGTCGTTCTGACTGCCGGGAGAATATCAAAACCACTCTGGCCGAGGCCCGGAGGCAGAGTTGCTGGTTCATCTGGGGCCGAAGCAGCGAGAAGCGTTTCCTGCGCCCCAGCCATCGGCTCGATAAAGGCGGAGGGTGGTTGAACCAGGTTGCTGAACAATGTCTAGGGTACGGCAGCGACAGATCGCCACGCACCGTCAGGAGGGTGATAAGTACAGTAGGATGTCAACGAGTAACACCGATGGAGAGAAGCCGAGCGCGCAAGGCTGGCCAGCCAGATGGAGAGGTACTGGCTGTGGCGCTCAGACCAAAGTAGTGCGACCTCTGATGCCAGCCTTGAACTCGGGGAGGAGTCCATCAGACGGACTGGGCTGACAAAGCGAGACTCGGTGGCACGTCACACGTGACCGATCTCAGATCTGGACGATCACGTCGGTTTATTTATCGGTTCGTTTCTCTCCCTCGCTCGCCCTCCTCTGCCATGGTCAAGCTCTCCCTCGTCTCCCCAAGGGGCAACCAAGGCGTGCGCTACTTCCCCCACAGAGGCTATCTCGGCCTCACCCCGCTCCGGTTCGATGGGCGTGCGTGCGCTTCTCTCCCTTCTCCCCTCCCGCTCACCCCCTCCAGTCGTCCGCACCCAGATCGAGCAAGACGCCAAGCCCATCCTCGCCAGAGACATCGTCGTCGCAGTCCGCTGCTACGAGTCTCGCCAGGGCCGCCTGGGTGCAGTCCAGACGAATGTCCTCTTCGAGCACTCGGTCACCCTCTGGCAGAAGCCCGATGCCCACGACTGGTCCGAGCTCGGCGATTCCGATTTCCCCTTTCGCTTCTCCATTCCTTCCCATGTCGCCGCTCCCAGCACCGCTCTCTACTTCCAAGAGTATCGCATCTTTTGGCGCATCGAGGCAGGCAAGCACATCCTTGCATCATGCGCATCTCTGCTCTGACCACTCCTCAGTCCTTAATCATATCCCCATCTCGGCTGTCGGCTGTCGTCAGATCAAACACTTTGATCTGCCCCTCGTGCGCTACGATGCCCCTACCCGTCTCTCTCCCCCGACGCCTTCCTCTTCGTCATACATGTCCTTGTCAACGTCCAAGTCCCGCGGCCCGCCCTTGCGCTACTGTATTCTCATTCCACCCAATCCAATCGGCCCACTTGATATTGTCTCCGTACAGCTCATCGTGCAGCCTCTGGACCCCTCGACCTCGGTCCGCAGCGCGTCCGCTTTCGTCGAGCGAAGAATACATTTTAATGACTCTCGCTTTAGCTCTCCCGACTCCTCCCCCGGACCTTATCGCTTCTCATCATATCCCCAAAGTTCGTCTATTCACGCCCACGATCGTAGTTCATCGACATATCCAGGCACTTCGTCACAAAACTTACTTCATCCTGCTTCTTCGTCATCTCTCCATTCCGGTGATTCCTCACGACCGTTGTTGCAGCACCAAGTCAGCCCAGACGACTCTGTGCCAGTATCCTCTGGTGATCGCGGAACCACCCACATAGTTGCACATGCTGAATCAACCGGCCGCTTCTCCAGAGACTCTGCTGGCATGTGGCGGCATAACCTCATGTTTTCATGGCCGGATACCAAATCCAACAGCCGATGGGCAGTCGGGGAGTCTGTCCAAACCGGCCTGGCAAGTGTCAAGTTCTTTCTTCGTGTCAAGGTAAAGACCATCGTTCCTTTTATCACCCCCATGCTAAGCATTCCTTAGCTCGTCGTCTCTTCGCCGGCAAGCTCTGCGGAAACCGTCGAACTCGAAGACAAGGAACTCACCATAGTATCCACAAATGATCTGCAAAGGCAGCTTGCTCTTTCCCGATATGGCGATGGGGCCAACACTACTTCGGGACGCTCGAAATCAAAGTCTCCCCGGGGTTCCAAGCGCGATCGTAACGTGGAACAACTTCCTTCGCCCCCGCGTAGTCCTCGCCAGGAACCTGCCTCGGAAGAGCCGGACACCGTCCCTCCCCTCACGAGACCGCCCTTTTCTTCTGAACACAGTCACAAGGTTTCGACTGCTTCATCACCTTATCCAGGAAGCAGTAGCATGTCCAAAATTTCGAGGCGGCCGCATACGTCTGCGGGACCTCGGGACCGGTCTAGCAGACTTGACACACAAACCTATCAAGACTTGCAAAGTCAAAGCAACCGATTGACGGTCCCTCCGCGCCCGGAAACTGCCCATCCAACGCGTTTTCCGAGACCACCCCCAAGCTCTCGTAGTTTTTTCCGCCAAAAATCCGTAGAAGCACCACGTCTGGGATCAAGCTCCAGCGTAAGCTCTGGTGGGCACTTGAGTGTCGAGAGTTCACAACATCACACCCATGGGAGCGCACTATTCGAAACGGTAAACCTGGTGGACGTGCAAGCGTGGGAGCAGGAACTTGCACGCATAGAGTCTGCGAGCCGGAGGAACAGCGTAGAGATGCTGGGTTTCTTGTCTCAACGCAAGAAAGCCAGTGTGGAACAGCCCCCCATACCGACGTATCTGCATGCTGAAGGATGACTTTTCCGGCCAGCTTTTTCGTCCGTCTACCCTTGCATTATGCTATTTCACGCCTGCAGCATATTTATTCGCACTAGACCCGCTGTAAAGGGAACTTGCCCCGATAACTTACAATGGTTCTGTCGCGCTCGTAATTTGGACAATGACTGATTAGCACCCTGTATGTATACCCGCATTAATCGACTGCACAGCGTTTCATGGATTACTGTAAGCTTCTCGGCTCACACCAACACTTCGACACTTCCGTTGAGAATGAGTTTCCCGTGGTTCAGACTGACACTGTTGGCCGGTGGTCGTGCGTCTGTTCAGCCCTGTTGTCGTTTGCCCTTTCGCTCACGTCCAACGCAAAGTAATGGGTGTGGGATATCTAGCTATGCGGGGTTCGTCCACCGACTTATATGACCATGCTTGTTCTGGACACGAGTCTCCCCTGTAGCTACCGTGCCGACTCCTGAGCAAACCTACGCCGTGAGTGGATGTTCTTTAGTTTAGTTCCGTGTCGCAGTGGGCCGTGTGCTGATGCTGCCACACAGGCTTTGGCTCCTGACCTCAGGCGGAAAGTAGACGCAAATCGAGCTGCCCGCGTGGCTCAAGACCGGGTTCTGAAGCAGCAGATCGAGGCTCAGGCAAGTACATCCGTCCTTCTTGTGTCGTTCGACCAGAGTAACGTGTGCCACACTATTTAGGCAAGGGATTCAGAAGCTGCTAAACCTATATGGGCGGGTCCACAAGAGTGAGCGGTAGAAGCTGCCTCGCTCTCCATTTTCCTTCTGTTGCTCTCTTCTCTCACACTGCTCGTTCCAAAATACATTCTCCATACCATGGAGAAATACGCCTACTACAGAAGTGTCGATAACTTGCAAGTTGACCCGCTTTGTTTCGGAACCGGCGTGCCCCGGCCTCGGGCCCTCATCGACGTGGTAGGAAGACGCCAGTCTCGGCATATTGTCGCATGTGTTCTGTTCGTGGTGAATGGAGGGGTGCATTAAATAGTATTTGGATGGTGTGTACAAGAACAGGTCACGGCAACTGTCCCACATGGGCTAGAGAATAGGAAAACTTGACAAGGTAGATGTGAGTGCGGGCTTTCCGAGGAACGCTTGGGATCTGGATTGGGTAGAAGTCAAATTTGTCACAGAAAATTAGTCATTCCGCCGCAGAGAAACACCCGCTGTGGTGCCATGCCATGCAAACAAGAGTAGAAAAGACAATGTAAAGCGGACTGGCTCTCATAAATCTATGGATCGGAGCAAATGTTGCGCTAACTGTCCATGCCTTCCGAGTATGATGCAAGCTCCAGTATCTATGTATCAGTGTGCCGATCCAGCTGCGCGAGTGCACGGATGACATGACGGTAATCGGTGAGTCCATCGATCAAGTCGAGCCAACGTGATGTCAAGGATGTTCTGAAGTGTCCGTGTCAGACAATGAAGTTGAGAGGGGGATACATAATGCCATTATGGGTCCCGCAAAGTCCTCTGACCGCTGACCTTGTCCACGAATGGTTGTACTGTGCGGGGGGCCGGATCGTTCATCGTTACTAGACGCATGGGCAGCATGCGCTTCGCCATTACCGATGTGTACTGGCGTGTCTGTCATGAGCGTGGGTTGATCAGTGGATCGCTCGGTGCTGTGAGAGATGTCGTTCAAGTTGTCAACCGCAGCCCCGGGTGGAGATGAAGATATTGTTTGACCTGATACTGGTGTCGACGAGCGACTACGGGCCAAAGTACCAGTCGAGAGACCATCGGCAGGCGGACCTTGCGGTGGCGGGTGGGCCACCGCTGAGGGGGCCGTAGTACCGGATTGGACCCTCGGAGGAGCAGATTCGTCGGCACTAGGTGCC
>JBBPNQ010000190.1:0-26650 GCA_038090975.1 Boletellus pseudochrysenteroides
CCCCTCCCCGCCCTCTTGCGCTGCTTGCTGCCAATGCCGTTCGCCTGGCCTGCAGCAGCGGCGCGTTCCGCGATGCACACTTCATCATCAACTCGTTGCATGCGTCCAGCCACGCCAACGCGCCAAAGCCCGAGCCCTTCAAGCTCCCGTTCATGCCCGCGTTCGAATTTACTCCCATCACCTTCGACAGGCCCGTCTCTCCGAGGCTCTCCGCCCATGCCATGTTGCATCACATGATGCGCAACGAGTCCCCTCTCAAAGCGTACGAGACCGCACGGGTCCTGTTGAACAAGGGCATCCCTTTGCGCCAGGCCACCCTCGTCAAGGTCACGGAATCGCTCTTGCATGCCCCTCCAACCGTGTTCAGCGTGCTCAGCGAAAAAGGCGCCTCCATGTTCCGCTCCTTCGGGAGCCTCCCGGACTGTCTTCCCATCAACCCGGACGCGGTAGAGGATGAGGGCCTCCGCTTCGCGTTGACGCTCTTGCTCAAGGCTAGGCAGAATAGACGGCAGTGCTCGGACCGTGCTTTCGAGGCCCTCGTCAACTTTTGCTTATTGCAAGGCGAGATCATCATGGGTTCCTTGCTCTTCGTTCTCCTCGTCAAGGATTACGAGACGAAAGCACACAAGGCACAAGAAATCAAAGCAAGAATAGCAGAACAGGAGGCATGCCAGGGAGCCGCTTCACCACGTTTGATCAACAGCTGGAAGATGCTTGTCCATTCGAGAATACCCTCCAAGCGACTGCTGAACGCGATCACTCAGCAATGTGAAGACGAACTCTCTGCTGACTCTGGAGACCACGAAGACGCTCTACAGGCACTCGCCAATCTGGCGGGGCTTATTGAGACCCGGTCCATGCCCTTTTCGGATATATCCTTTCTGCTGCGAGTGCTTTATTCCTGTCCGAAGCTGCCGGATACGGTCGTGGTCGCAAGAGGACACTCTGAGCGGACGACCGATGCACATCAATATTTCCATCGCGTCATTTTTGGCCTGTTGCAAAACCTCCTAACCAGAAAGACCAAAGATCCACCTGGAAAACGGACATATATTATGCCTCCGCTGTCGCGCGAGACATACAACTCTCTTGTGCACTATGCCCTCCGCCATCGCCTCTCTGTCTCGCTTGCCCGGGATGTTCTCCATCACATGGAACATGTGCGAAACCCACCTCTCAAACCTGATACGACTACATACAACATCATTGTACGGTCCGGCACACTTTTGAGACGAAACGACCTCGTTTCCTTTGCCGTCGGAGAACTACGGAAGCTGAAGGAGAACAGTGACCACGGTATCGTGGTCTCGCCGAGCACCCCTCCACAACACCTTCCGCCTGACTCTAGCAGCCGATCACTTTCTAAGCTCCTGAAACTATCCCCCGCATCTTCCAACGTCCCAGCGGACATGTACACGTTGACCTCTTACATCACTTATCTCACATCGACAGGGAACCCACATGCCGTTGCCTCCATCCTCTTCCGTGTCCTTCCTGAGTTGACCATCATCGATCACCCCGCATGGGGCGACAACCCGCCCAGCGCCCACGAACGTGCGATGATGGCACGTCGCGCACGACAAGAGAGGCTCAGCCGCGCAGTCAGCCTCGGGCCCCATTTCTTCACCTCCGTTCTGAATGCGCTTTGCAAAGCCGGAAAGACGGGCCTCGCGGAGCGCGTCTGGCTTCTCGCAAAGCAAGCTGAGAAAATCAGCTGGCTCAAGAGAGGAAACGAGGGTCTCGAGGTCATCGAGGGGTGGTGCCTACCCATCCATGCATACACAATCATGATGCAGCTGTATGCGGCAGAGGCGCGCAAGGGCCTTCGTGTGCGTACTCACTTGCGAGACGCCTCGCCCGGGACTGGAAGCCACACATGGCGGCCGCGCACGGAGAGGAAAGACAAAGTCAAAGGGTGGGCACACTACGTTCTTGCCAAGGATAAGATTGCGAGCAGACACCGCTCGAGGAGGACACTCGGGCTCCGTATGGGCGTGGTGCTTTACCGCTCCATGTTCCGCGCGGCGCGCGATATCTATGATACGCTCACACGCATTGTCCCGAACGCGCAACCTCGCGTATACAACCTCCAGCCAGACGCTCGGTTCTTCAATGCTGCGCTGGAGATGTTTGGACGGCAGCCTGGCATGATGCGACGGGCTGTACAGACGCGGCCTGCGCATTGGCGGCAGAAGGAGAGGAAATCGATGATGCGGTATTCGAGGCAGGGCGTTGTTCCACGGATTTACAACCCGTTTTTGCGGCGAGTCGTCCACGGGATGCTGGATGCTGGGTTTGAGGTTCCGATGGCATACAGACGGCTGTTCCTTGGGACCTGGGTGTCTGCGTCCATAAACCGACCTGGCGTCCCGACGGTAAATCGCCAACCGTTTGCGTTCCCGTGGCCAAAGAGGCGATTCTTGCCGCATGCTCTGCCAACGCACAAGGAACGTGGACTTCCTGTTCGACGTCTGGAATGGAAGACGGCGGGACACAGGTGGAAACATCGTAGACGGCATTGGTTGGTACTGAAGAGGAGGAAGAGGCGTTCTCAACGGACATGAAAAGTATGCTAATGGTGGTGTATAATAGGGTGCACATTGAGTAGATATTACCAAGATTGGAGAGCGTCATCATGAGGAGTCATCCAGCTCAGCTTCAAGTTTTCGGAACGACAGGATCATCGACCGTTCGGTGAACCCGCGCTCTTTCCACTCTTTGCCGACCCTGCAGAGCGCTTCCGAAATCTCGTTCGCAAACACCACCAGTTCCTGTCGGTTGGATGGTCGACGTCGGTTCTTCATGGTGACGACGACGACGACGCGGTAACCCTTTTCGAGATCGCGTGTCGCCTTGCGCAGCTTGTGCTCCAAATCCGCCTTTGCGACCCCCCACAAGAGCTGCACTTCCTTTGACTCCTCGCTGACCTTGGCCCCCTTTTTCAACGCGCGCTTCATCTCCCGGTACCGTGCCTCCACCTCGCTCCGCGTCGTCACGCGTACGACGGGCTCCGGGCTCGACGCGACGAGCTCGATGACGCGCCTCTCGCGCGTCTCGAGGAGCTCCTTCAGGCTCTGTTTCGTCGGGGAGAGCTTGTTCGTCTGCGGGTCGACCACGTAGACGTATTCAAACGGAATGTCCCGGTTCGTCGGCCGACGCGCGAGCGCGGCGCGGGTGTGATCGGGTTTCGGATTCGGACGGGGCGTGGCTCCGTTGGCGGCGGGTGTGGGTGCGGGCAGGGTGTATTCAAAGCGGCGTCGGGCGGGGGGAGGAGCGAAAGAGGGTGGTGGGCGGGATTGGTGGGCGGAGATGGATCGGGTGGTATTGGGTATTCGGAATCGGGACGCGGAGCGCGAGAGGGAGCAGAGGTGATGCAGCGTGGAGGTGGCTAATACGTTGCGTTAGTTGCATTCCCACCCTCCCTTTTTTTTGGACGCGTTTGCGAGGTAGACGGACTTACAGAGAAGCACCATGATTCCAACTGGAGTGCTCCCGAGCCTTCCGCCGAATAACAGAGTGGTTGTTTGTACGTATTAGGTCTAGAAGGTCTTGGACAACATGTACATACAAAAACATCCCAAACGCATTTTTCGTTTGCCTCGCCTCCATCGCTCTTCAATCCATGTGAGTACAAACGTCATTCATTGATTTCCCTGGTATGATGATATTCAAAAGTACACTTTACGAGCGTGGGGACTTAGCACGTTCAGTCTCTCCTTCGTTCAGCATATAAACTCGTCTTGAGAATATATGCATATACGGACGCACGAGTAGGCGCTTCTGCGCGATGAGAATGTGTGGTTATAGTTATTTGATCAATCTCTTCCCTCATCCCCTCGGGTTTCGTATCAATGTACTCATCACGTTCGTTCCAGGACACGAGGATGAGGTTTGATTCTCATTGGCGATTGGTGAGTATATTCTCTGTTCGTTCTTGTTGTTCTGTTCGTTCGTCGGTGGGATGATGGAAAACGGATCGAGCGCGGGGAGTCCTTCGTGGTTCCAGTCTCTCCTTTGTTCTGCTTTCCTCCTCGTCTTGAGGAGGTTTGCAAATGGATGGGGGTGTGGGCGTTCCGTGCAATGAGGCTTGATAAAAGTTATAGTTATTTTGACCGACTTACTTGATTGATCATACAGTGGTTCAGAATCGCTAATGAAGCTACTTGTCTAGGGTGAATGAATGAGTTGTGGAGATTGGTGATGTCTGCACGTAAAGTAGAACATATGATGCCTGTCTATACACTCGGAGTCCACACCATTAAGTAAAAGTGCATGGTTGAGAATACGATAATTTTCCTACCAGCCGTAAAGTCCTTGAGTGCGAACTACGACACCCCACTACTTTCGCGTCTCTGCTCCCGTCTGCGAGCGGTCGTCCGGAACAACCACGCCAGGTTCTCATACACGACAAACGTGACACATGTACCAGGAAGGACGCGAACAAGGTTTGTTCCGAGACCGCGGTAGAAGCCTCGAAAGCCCTCGCCTTTCCATGTTCGTTTGATGGTGGTGGGGATATCGGGGTACAAGTGTGGGGTGGCATTGTTCTGTGCAACGCAAGTATATATAAGACATGCCGAACCGACAAAAAGAAACAGGCCCACCTGTATGCGTGAACGAACGACTTGGTATGGGTAGGTGATTGCGAGGGCAAACAACTTGCTTCCACCCGACATGACGGTGTAGGCCGTGTTCGACTGCGTGCAATGGCGCGAGTAAATAGGAGCGCGGCATCAGTGCTTGTCGTACGTACGAGTTTATCGTCCTCTGGGGCCATCGTCTTCCCAGCCCGTACGAACCGTTTTCGTTTCTGCTCAAAGCCCCACCGCTTGAGCTCTTCGTAAGCCATGAATTGTATTGCACCGTTGCTGACGCCGACGAGTGCGAGCAATGTCCCCTTCCACAGACCGCGTATGCCCTCTGTGCTGTATATGGACGAGAAGCCGTCTGTAAGGAGACGCGTCAGGGGTGCGTGAGGCAGCCAGAGCAGAAGCACGCACGCCAAAGCCCCCTGTACGACTTGGGATCGTCTGCACGCGAAGTGAACATGCGCACTTTGACGACCCATATTGGATTGGTCATGATAGCGGTCGCGGCACCTGTCATGCATGTTAGGACACGTCGGAGGCATCAAGGGACGAGCGGCGAACTTGCTTGAGCAGAACAGAGCAGGTACGCGGCGGGGGACAGGTAGAAGTTTGGGTCGTCCCCCGACGCGCGTTTCTTGAGCATGTTGTAGCTGCCAAGATGGATGGTGAGCAACGAGGGGCATTCCGGGGGTGGTGGACGGACAAGAGAAAGTAGAGGCCCCAACTGGAGGCATTTCCGGCGATGTTTGGGCCCACGCCGCGGTAGAGACCCGTCCAGCCTTGCCCTGCCTGTATGCTGCGCAGAGAGTGCCATATGTGCGTTCCGACGCCACCCTGAGGTTTGGACGTGGACACTTGGAGCTTGATCTTGAGAAGGTCGAGGGGGTGCATGCAGAGGACGGCGACGACGCCCGCGCCGAGTCCTGCTGCGGCATGGTCCTGAGGGGGGTGAGCGGAGGGACGGACGAGAGACGGGCCACGCACGAGGGCAGCGGTCGGGAAGAAGCTGGGCGGGTGCTGGCTGGTCATTGAATCCCAGAGGCAAAGAGCATTACATAACCCACTCGCCATGATCGGCGCGGGTCCGTTCCAAACACGTCCGCTCGTCCGTGGGTCCCGCACGCCCGTTCTCGGCGCTTACGACTCTTACGTGCAGCTCGAGCCGGGGCTCTGAAACTTTCTCTTCCCAACCCCCACGTCGTTCCTTTTCCCGGCCATGCGCGTCGTCTCGCTGCTGTCCCTCCTCGTCCTTGAGCTGAGCCTCGCACCGCAAGTGCCAGCCGTCTCCCCCGCGTCGATCGGTCGGCGGCAACTCAGCATCGAACCTGTGGCTTCTGTGCCCTCTTCATGCACCTCCGCCTGTAGTTCAGTCAACGACGAGATCAACTTGGTGCGTGTCTCGTCCCCTCCTCCCCGCATTGGAGTCACAATCCCCCGGCTCGTTTGTCCATGCCTGCCGCTGATCCGGAGAAACCTAGGGATGCCCTCTCACGGCATGCTGCACGACCACGTTTGAGACCCAATACTACGACTGTCTCGAATGCGTCGGCACGGCGCTCGACTCGACCAGCTATACGACAGCCCAGAACAGTCTCAACCGTACGTCCGTCCGACAGGACATCATCGCTGACCTTGACGACGCGTGACCAGTGCTCTACACGACCTGCGTGGACTTGGGGTTCGTCTTGCCCCCGCTGGCGTTGCCTGGACAGACGGCGAGCGGTTCAAACTCGAGTACGAGTGCGTATCCTGCGTCGACTGGTGCTTCCCCGTCTGCGGCTCCATCATCCCCAACGGGGTCAAGCGGTGCTACGGGAGCGGCTACCCGTGGCAGGCGGTGTGGTCTGCAGGCAGAGGCCTGGATCGGTGCAGCACTGTTCCTTTGGCTCGCTGGACCATGGTAAGGGGGGGTATGGGTGGTGAGGTGGCATTCTCGACCATCGGACTCGTCGCATAACACAAGCACAAGGCATCCAGGACTATCTATCATACACCTTCACATTATTATGACCCGCGGACTCGACGTTACTTAATGGGATTCGGAGCAGTAACATGCATGGTTGTATATGAAGCTACACAAATCATTCGATATCGATATAGGCATTACATTAGTAGGGCAACCACATTCGTTTACAGACGTGCATCTTTTGGTATTTTGCGAATTGCTTGCCGAACACCGAGATCTCCCAGTACATCCTCTGCACCAGCGAGGATAGCGTCGAAAGGCGAGGTTCGGTGGAACTGTGGATAGACAAGTCAAAAGTCTCGCCATGGTGTCAAAAACGGAGGGTGATGGGTACGCACGTTCTCGATGATCTTTCCCATCCCACCCACCGTAATGCCCCGCCCACCAAATATCTGCGTCGCATCTTCGGCGGTTTCGCGGCCTGAGCGCGAGATGTACCTACATCACAGCAGTCGAGACACGAACAAAAAAATAACACGAAATCGGACGCACTTTTTGAGAAGTGCAATGGGCCCCGCCAGCTTGTCCGATTGTTCCGCGTAGTTCATCTGCAGTCAGAGCGTTCGAGGCGATCAAAGCGATTCAACACAATTCCACGCACGTTATTCATTTGGTGAGTGATATTCTCCATCCACGCTTGACATGACTCCACGCGCTCGATCATCAACGCAAGTTTAGCGCGTATGACAGGTTGAGCATGGAGGGGCTTCTTGAAAGCGATACGTTGATTCGTCCACCTGATGCCTGATCGTCAGCACCCGATCTAGGGAATAAAATGCTGATAAACTCGCTTCAGACATTCCTCCACAACCACTCGCTGCGCTCCCAAGCTCGTCGCAGCCACCATCCACCGCTCGTGATTGAAGTTGCTTAATATGACATATAGCCCCTGTCCAACTTTTCCGAGCATGTGGGATGCGGGGACGCGTGCACCATCAAAGGTTACATATGCTGTTCCGGCTGTGGCTGAGTAAGACGTTTTTACCGGTTTGGTGGAAACATTGTCAGAGCGGGGAATGAGGAGGACAAGGGGACCTTGCTGCAGATACAACGCTGTCAGACCACGACGAAAAGTAGGTGGATGGTCCGCACATCAGTTTGACACAGCGTGGTGAAGTAGTCCGCAAACATTCCGTTCGTTATCCATCTGTTCCAGTTTCAATAGTTTGGCATCGTACCACCATAAGAGAAACAAGATCCACCTACTTCTTGGTCCCAGTGACTACCCAATCATCACCGTCCCTTACTGCAGCCGTCTGCACGCCAGCGACATCACTTCCCGCAAATGCTTCCGTGATAGCAAGCGCAATGTACTTCTTTCCTTCGAAGATATCAGGGATATATCGAGATTGTATGTCTGGCGACCCAAAATTGAGGATAGGGGGCAGAGCAATCACACCACCGTTCAGCAGCCCATCTACGAAACCGCGCGTTCCGAAACGGGCAAGCTCAAGGTTGAGGATGAGCTACGTTAAAGCGAGTCAAGCATGAGCGGCACGAGAGCACAACGCAAAAAAGTAGAACAATTACCTCGTGAAAGTGGTCATACTCTTCCGGGCTGATCACGCCACCCATGAGCGCGCGCCCTTGGAGGTGTTTCCCCGGACCGATACGCATCGCTAAAAAGTTCATCGCGCTGCCACCCGCGTTGGCGTCGTCAGCGAATGCGTTGGGCGCGTAGTCAGGCCGTCGTGGGCAACGGCGCCAGACGACTCACCTGAGCTTGTCAACGAGCTCCTGCGAGATCCGTCTCCCATTCTCCTCGCATCGAACCGCTTCTGGGTAGACCTCCTCCACGAAGAACGTCCGGACGGCTTTGTGAAACTGCCGGTGCGTGTCATTGTAGTATGGGCTGTGGAACCCGGGGCTGAGCCACGTCGGTTCGGCATAGGGGATAAGAGAGAGCGCGCCGGGTGCGGGCGCCTTGATGCGTTCTACCTGACCACCTATAGTACCGATTTGGAGGCGCACGTACTGCGGACGCAGGAGGACTTCGTGGCGGTGGAGACCAAAGAAGATGTCGGTCGCATCCTTGCCGGCTGGGGTCCATGCAGGCGTGACAGTGAGCCAGCTCAGAGGTAGTATGAGGCAGTGTGACTTACCGACACCGGGTGCGTAGAGAACATTGGCGCCTCCGGGATGGAGATCTGCGAACCGAGTAAGGTCGTAGACTTTGGCGTTGATGACAACCCACTGCAAAAGACTGTAAGCAACGAGTCGTGTTTGGGAAACGAGGGTGACTTGCGAGGTTGCCTTGCTCGTTGTGCTATGTTCGATACGAAGTCATTCTGTGCACCGAGCATCCTTAGGCTGGACAGAGATTAACCTACCTGTGCAACCTCGTCAAACGTAAATTCCTTGTTGGACGACATTCTTCCGAGTAGCAGCGGTAACGAGTACCAAGAAGTGGACGCGTAGGCAGAGACCCCAAGCTAGGCAGGAAGACAACCGAACGAGTTCCGCCGACTCTGGCCGGACTTGATTACTTGAAGCACACGTGAAACTCTGCGGACGTCCCGTTGGTCCGAATTGATTTCAAAAGTACCCGGACAAATATCGCAATATTAACAAAAGAAATATACAATAGCGGCCAACGTAGTTTACGAGGTCCTGGGAGCGAGTATGCATGCGATCGCATGATCTAGTACCCAAGTCATCTAGAGCTAAAACCACAAATTAAGCCGAGGAATAGTAAAAGTGCAGCAGAAACGCACCCTAAACAAGAATCCAAGCTAGGTGTGAAAACAGCAGATGAGCCAGCGCAACTCATAAGTAGGTAAATCCATACGCACATCCTCGGGGGTCAAGCGGCCCATAGCCTATCACAGATGCCCCGCTTCAGCAACCAGGCCAGAGCAGAAAAAGAAGGCGCGTACCGACTCATCGGTAGACAACGTCGCATTGATCATGGCAGACTTCTTCTCTTGGAGCTAGAAGGGCGGTTTGCTATGCCCGACGAATTCAAAGACAGGGTCACGCACTTGAACGATACTGCTCTCTATACTGTCCTCTATAACGAGCTTGGTGACTTGGACTGGTCGGTGCTGGCCAAGTCGGTGGATGCGGTCCATGGCTTCTGTGGGTCGGTAAGCACACCATGTAACTGCATCAAGGGGGAGTTGGGTATCCTTACGGTATTCAACGGCGGGATTCCACCAGCTGTCCATGAGATAGACTCGCGAGGCTTCCGTCAAGTTGAGCGCGACACCACCCGCTTTCAAAGACACCAAGAAAACAGTCACATGGACGTTGGTCACTGAAGAGCGAGTATCAGGATCGGGGACGAGCCAAGGAAACACTATAGCGTACTGAAGTACTGAATGGTGGCGTCACGAGCTTGAGGCGACATTGTTCCTTCAAGTCGACATATCTAGAAAATATGAACACTTGAAAACGCGGGCAGCAACAATACCAACCTGGAATCCAGCTTTCTGTAACCTGAACGCGATCAGATCCAAAAAGTTTACAAATTGGCTGAACACGATGCTCTTCGTGGTGGCGTTTTGTGCACGAAGATTGGACAACTCTTCAATGAGAGCTTCAATCTTTGATGACGAGCGCCAGGTATCTAGGTTGAGCCGTCCGATAATTCCCTGCCTTGCAGCCGGCAAGGATGATTCTAATTCAAGTGCAGGTCCCTCTAGGTCAATGGTCAGGGGGAGGTGGCAAACTGGGCATTCAGGCTGAGGAAGACCGGATACCATTGAGATACTGTGGAGGAAGTCAACGAGCGACATACATTGATGTCGCCAGCGGTGCTCAGGTATTGCTTCATACACTCGCGATCAAAGATATGGTGGCACTTGGCTTGAATAGCGTCCTCGGCAATGTCATTGCAAAGCCTGCAGACGGTGGCTTCGCTCAATTCTTCGCTGTTAAAGAATGTGTTGCCGTTGCTCTTGCTGCGCAGAACCAGGTCGGGGTGGCAAGCCATTTGGCGCATGCGCGTGATTCTGTCAAGAGCACGTTGGGCGCAGAGAAAAAAAATCAGAGGACATATACACACAAACTAAAGATATTGGAATAATCTATTTGAAGATGTAAGCTAGAGGAATATTAAGGAGGGAGGGAGGGCAACATACTATTCAGGACAGTACCCGAATCAACATAGGTACTGAACTGACGCCTAGCGTCAGAAAATAGTGAGTGATATAACTCTTTCTCTTCTGGGCCGAAGTAATCCCTCCGAACGACCACCGTTCGTGGAGGAAGCCCAAGATCATCTGCGCGCTGTACCTAGGAGATAACGTGTAAAGAGTCACAGGTAGGAAGCATGGTACGAACACACCTTTGTTCGTCTGAGCATCATACGATCTAAAAGGACTCTCAGCTTCTTGAAAGCCGCCTTTCCTGGTCCATCCATGCCACTTTTTTGGATAGGCGTCAAAATTTCATTGTTCCAGAGACACGTCTGAGGAATGAATAATGAGATGATATATTACTACATAGAGGAACAGTATCTTACGTGTTGCATAGGGCTGTGACCACAACCTACAAAGTAAGGGTTTAAACCTTGGTATCGACCGAGCGATGAGCAGACTACACATACTATCACAATTCTTTTTATCCGAAAACTTCCAGTGAAGAGATTTGCATTCACATTGCCTGCCTGCGAGATAACTTTGTGAGATAGAATAGAACCGTGAGGAGACGACTTACAGAAGTAAAAGGCAAAGGGGTCCCCTCCCAAGAAACGAATCATGCTGTAAAGTTCACCAACACGATTCTGTAGCGGAGTACCCGACAAGCACCACTTATAGTTACTATCTAGTTCGAAGCAAGCCTTGGCCGTGTTGGTGGAGCGTTCCTTGATGTAATGAGCTTCATCAAGCTATCCCGGCAGTATGTGCAAGCGAAATTAGTGTCGTCTTGATAACGATCGGATACGGAACATACGACGATCCGGTTCCACTTGATTTGATGTAGGGGGGAGGGCTCTTTGACGATATGTCCTTTACGCTTGAAACCGTTTTGTTGCTTTCTGAAGCAGCTTTCCACCACAGCGAAACTGGTCAGAACCTGGGCGCAGTCAGCATTGGGTCAAGCGACAACACAACGTAAGACATACAACATCGTATCGCTCGAGTACTTGAGGGTTAACAACGCGGGAAGCCCCGTGCCAAACAAGAACGTTCATACCCTCTGTGTGGGCAGTGATCTCGTTGCGCCATTGCATGATTGCAACAGTTGGCCTAGGCGGTACCTACTATCAGAAGATGCGAATACACAATATAAGGATACTCACGCAACAACCAAGTTGGGCTTCTTCAAGTCGGACACAAAGAGGGAGATCATCTGGATGGTCTTTCCCATGCTGCGTGAAAAGAAGAATTTGAGGCGCTCTTGACGAAAAACGCCAATTTTCTTACCCCATTTCATCCTTTAACGCCAAAAGTTTCAGCACCCCTAAAAGTAATGATAGGATAAACGCCTACAGCTAACATGCCGCCTTTCCAGACGCTATTCTCTTGCTTTCGCATCCACCAAAGAGACTCCTGCTGAAATGGCAAGAGTGTGGCTTTCAACCCAGCAGGCTGTTCGGCTTTCTCGGGAATAATCACAGGGACTTGTTCTTCAAGCTCGCCCCACACATGTTTAAGTTCTGGATGGTGCCTGTGCAATGCCAGGGAAGTCTTCTCCGCCTAGAACATACATTGAACAGACCATCATCTCATCATCAAACCCTGGACATACATGAGTCAGTCTGCGGCCAAGCTTTTCAGCTAATAAACGCTCTTCCCTCCTGCGCTCATTTCGCTGGAGTCGGATGAGACGGCGCTGTTCTACTCTTTCAACCCACGGATCCGTGGAGACCTTGGATTTCCTTTTCTTGGATTTTGTCTTTGCCTTGCCTTTCGTTTTTGACACGGGCTCGTCATCAGAGCTTTCAAGCAGGGTCAGGTCCGATTTGTCGAAGACATCAGACTGAGTAGAGTTCGCATAAAGTTCTTCATCGCTCTCCACAACGTGCATCACACGCGTAGTGACACAACTTGTAGTCGACGCCTTGGAAGTCGATGGGCCAGCACCCGACCTTTGTTGAGTTTCGAGGCGGGCAGTCTTGTGGGACGCCTCGATGGCCGCGCTAATCATAAGGACTTCTTCTTCCGTGTCTGGCACTTCTTCGTAGTCGGAACCACTCTCATCGGAATCCTCATATGCCTCATCATATTGTTGCTCATCTTCGGAAATGGGGTCATCGTCGTCAGGCTCAGGCGTATCTATGACCCTTGCCTTCCCCTTGCCCTGATTCTTTGGCGCGGGAGTGGGTTTGGTCTACATTAGTTGGTTGACTCAGTCACGACGTTGCAGACCAAGTCGAGTATTCTCGCCTTTGTCTTCGAAGCCTGCACAGGTGGCAACTCGACGACCACAGCATTCTCAACGGCTCTTCGCTTGATTGGAGTGTTGACGTCCACCCCATCTTCCGCTGAGCGCTTTCGAACACTTCTTGTAGCAATAGTAGTAGAAGCGACCGTTTTCTTCGCTAGAACCAGTTCTGGTTCAGACGTATCAGGGGTTTCAGGCTCCACTGAGTTTGAGTTGCCGAGAAGAGGGGACACCGATGTGCTCGTGGTTGTCGCTGTCGCAGGCGTTCTCGTACCGCGACCACGTTTTCTTGTCTGCACCATGGTCGGGTGAGGGGGGGATCTAGGAAAACAAGAGCGCCGCGAGAAGAAAATTGAACAAGACGCGTCGAGCGGTTGCTGTTAATTAGTGGCGCCAGAAGTTCTGTACAGATTTGGTTTACCACGTGATTTGTGCCACAGGCGCGACTCCGCTTGGAAACGGCAGTTCCGAAAGCAGCGAGCCTCCGAGCTTATGACTCATAATAACCGTGACTCGACAGGTTTGATAAACCACGATCCGGTAAGATCCAGAAAGCCCATATCTCTCAGCGCGTACGAAACTTTTTGTGACCCCGGACGAGTCGAGAGAACCGTTCAACGGGATTGCTCAATGGTAGGATTGTCTCGTCGAATGGAAAAACGCAATATACAATCAGCAGACCCCAGATCGACGCACCCGACGGAAGAGCTTCACAACGACCCCCTCCTCCGACCCTCCGAGATGGTGCCGCCTTCATTGCACCAGGTTAATTTGCTCCAGACGTTCGTAACATCTTAATTATCTATCTTGTGGCTTCTGTGAAGATAGGGACCAGTGGTGACACCAGGCCGACGACGCAATGCAGGATAAAAATAAGGACATCGCTCCATCCATTCTCATCCCGCTCCGAGTCGCCTTGGAAACGTACAGAATATTTTCAGGTGCCCTGGGCTATTTGGTGAAGTGGAAAAGTCACACGACCTTCCATGGACACCCCGGGTGTCTCCATTGATTCTCTCGCGGGTATTAACACACGACAGCTTCTCATGTAGTTGTAACCAGGCCGCTACTTAACTACAGTGCAGACGTGGTAATGATCTCTGTATGAAGATAAGCAATCGATGAAAAACCGCCCTGAGTAGACGTGGCAACCATCGATAGGCCTGGGTTCAGCATGCAGGCATGGAGCACCTCGGGGAATGTCAGTAGTAGAGTGTTTTTTTGCCATGTGTTCGCTAATCTCTAGTCGGACGAGTTTCTGCGGAGTGAAGTTGACAGGGCGGTAGTCCGCAACAGGGATTTCCATGGAAGAGGCGTACAAAACTAAAATAAGTTTGGGCAAGCATTTACAGTATAGCCCCGCAAAACATGGGAGCATACAACGATGCATATGGAACCCATCGGGAACTTAAGACTATCAAACTTTAACGCTGTTTGGTCCCAAAGAAAGCATGTGTGGAAGCACCCGAAGGAGTCAGAAGTGCGTCACGCGCAAATTTCTTGGCTAGATCGTTAGAGTTCACAGCTGGTGCCAGACCAAACTGGTCTTTTGCGCTATCCTGGGAGCGCGAGGTCAATGGTGTTTCTGAAGTGCTTCGAGGTGATAACACGATTGACGGAGGAAGTGGAGGAGAAAAAACGTGACTCCCACACTTCATGGGGTCCATATTTTCGGGAGGGTGAGTCTGTTGCGGACGTACGGCCCCAGAAGGTGCAGTGTGTCCGTGAACCTTCCGAACGGTGGGATGCAAGGGTTGCGAAGGATACGGGAACGAGCAACTCGGCAGCGCAGAGTTAACATGGGGTCGGTCCAGAATCGAGTCTGGATAGAATGGTCTACTAGAGGAACGCGTTGCCGTCTCACCAATGACAGTGTGAATAGAATTTGTCAGGGGGTTGTGTGAATATGCCGGAGGGGTGAGACCCAGATGTTCTGAAGATGCCACTGGAGGGTTTGCTATAAAAGTCATGATCCGAGTCAACCCTGTGTATCCTTGTCGGGATTCACGCAACGAACCTGAGTCCAATCCTTGGATTCCGTATCCCTTTCTTCCACTGCTTTCGGCGTGGGTGGGTTTCCGATAGGCTCCCCGAGTCGGACGCTCAGCTTCGGTTCTATATATTTCCTGGTTCACAGAACCAATTGTTCTAGGTGTCCCAGAAGGGTGAGAAGTGAGAATGGGAGGAATGTTCTGCTGGTTTTCGGACGATGGTCCGAGGTTGTTCCGTTGTCCGGATAGAATTTCATGCCCGAGACTGTGTGTATCAAATAAAGGCTCCTTCATCATATTAGACGTGAGAGCATCGATGACACCTTTGTCCTTGGCAGCATTGTTAAAGGGTGAACCTTCTGGAGGTCTGAAGCCATTATAATTATAAGACTGTCAGGTGGAGGTTGGTACGTACCTTTTCAGGGCTGGGGGTGGAAGAAATGGTTGTTCACTTTGCGTAGTGGTAGGTTTAGTGCGATAATTGGCCAGAGGTGAGGAGCTAGGGGTGTCTTTGCGAAGGGTAAGAGGACCACGCGAAGTCCTCGTGGACTTGCTATCTGAAGAACGAGAGGATAACACTGATAGAGGGCGAGAATTAGAGGGCAGAAGAGGTGTTGTGGATGGATGCGGGACTGCACCTGGAAGTAATACTGGTGGTGTCACAGAGGGTAGTTGACTGGACTGCTGGAAGTCGATTGGGACTACGTTGGGTGGATCATATGAGCGCCAAGTAGCGATAGGTGAAAGTGGTATTTTGGTATTTTGAAATATGCTTTTACTCGTACCTACAGAATACGAGGTCTTATCTGGGATATTGTATGCCGGAGTTTTCCAGGTGGCATAAGCAATAGGACCGCGCAAGAATGATGGAGGGGGTTGCAGTGGAGGCGGAGGGGAGGGAGGCACTTCTATTGTTTCTTGGTGTAAAATTTCAGTCTGCATCAAGGGGGATCCCCCAGGGGGTGCTTCAGTGGCACTTGTTCCAGCCTGGATATCATCAAACGCTGGTGGGGGAGATTGCTCGTCGACGAGCGAGTACAAGGGCACCTCTTCGTGATTAATTTCAATTGATAGCTGAGACGGATGGACCTCTCCGGATGGACTGGATTGTCGTTCGTATCCCTCGAAGGGGGGTAGTAAAGATGAAGAGGGAGTCGCCATTTGTTGATCCAATGGCGAAGGCGGAGGTCCCGTTCCACCTGCAGCGGCAGGCGAGTGCAAATCCTGATGGGGCTCGATGGATACACTCTGTAGACCCGAAGTTTCGTGAGTACTGGCGGCCGGGGTATTGTTGGACCGAGCCTCCTTCAATACACTTTGGAGTGGATGAGGGATCGAGCAGGGATTGTGAACTTCGAACTGAGGAGTGAAGTTTCGAGATGAGGAATGAAATTCCCGAGATTTAGCTGGGTACGACAGACAATTCGCAGACAAGGAGTTTGGGATCTGAAATGCTGGCAGTGGAGGTGGACGGTGCGTCGCACCCACTTCAGGATTGGTAGAGCCTCGCGATGGGAACCCATGTGTAGCGACACTATTGTGGTATAAGTCAGAGGGGTTGAAAGGTTGTGAAATTTCTGAGCTAGTGTCGAGCAACGAAGACGAGAGCGACGCTTTACATTGTGGCACACCACACGTTCCACTTATCGACAGAGCTGAAGAGGATGCGTGTTTGATAGGAGGTAAAACGGAAGTACTGCTGGAAGGTAGGGTTGAAGACTTGGTGCTCCGCGCGCTTGCATAAAGGCGCTGAGCAAACGACAGACTACGCTCAGCAGAATCCAAGTCAGGGTTGCAAAGGTGCGAAGGCACAACCTGCGGCTCAACCCTTCCTTTTTTTTCTGGTTGTTTCCTTTCGACGGTATAATACTTGAAGATGCGATCATGGGTTTCCCAAGTTTTGACAGCACTCGCATATGCTTGAGCAGATGTCACCGGCGTGTCTGCCCCATTGACGCTGATCTGGCTCCTGGTATCCCGACCCCCCGCAGAGTAGACTGACCTATGGTCATCAGCAGGATCATTACTGACCCATCCAAGGTGATAAGCTTAAACACGTTAGTCGAAAATACTAACTGACCGTGTGCTAGCATGTCCAAGTCCCACTTGACTTTTGCTGGAGGCTGAAGCTGAAGTGCGCGACATCGTTGTTTCTCATTCGCGAGGCTTTATGGTTGGGCCCCTGGCAAGTTGACCTTTGCTACCGTCTGAATGACTGCGAGTACTTGAAGTGAACCACCTCAACACCGCAACAAGGAACGTACCGAAATGTACTCAGGGACACTGACCGGCGCTGTCTCAAGTACCACTAGTACCCACTGACTCGCCAGCCTGTGTTCAGCGTCCATTGGTCACAATGATGTCCCTTCACGGCAACGGTCCGGTTTGACTGTTCCTTCCGATTGTTGTTTGGCCAAACCACCCGGTCATCACCGACATGTGTCATTGCGGAACAAAATGGCGACGGCAGTTGACGCATCACATACACAGATATATACAAGTGATTCTACAAATCCAGGTCATGAAAAGGAGTAACTTGAAGGACTACTTTGTAAACTACCAGCCACCATCAAAGCCGCCTTGGTTGTCATCCCAGCCGTCTTGGTAGCCTGCCATGCAAGATTCAGGAATCGAACGATACAAAACTCGAATACAAACCTTGATCAAAGCCAATCTCTCTCTCACGTTCCTCATGATCGTCAAAGGCATCCATCAGAAGGGCACCACCGACTAGGCCAGCACCGCCTACGTTTCAAAATCCAACTTAGCTTCAATATACCAAAGTCCAATACCTCCACGAACCTGCCAAAAGTGCTGTTCCCATACCAGGTCCCTTCTTGTTGTGTTTGCGCTCTTCGTCAGCATAAACGACCCGCTGCTGTTCGGGATAAGAGCCTAAGGAAGCACGTAATTTACATGCAGTGCATATCAAGAAGCCTCAAAGAATCCAACACACCTCTGTTCCCGTGGGGAGGCTGGGAGTAACCGGGTGGACCGTATCCACCTGACGGGGCATTGTAATAGCCCTGAGGGGCCTGTTGGTAACTTGGATATCCACCATATCCCTGCGGCGGGGGGTTCGAATATGGGCGGTCACCGTATGGGGAGCGGTTGTAGGAGCGTTCAGGGGGAGGACCGAGCGAGGGTGCGAAGCCCTGGGGAATCGGACCAAGGGGGTGTTCCCAGGATGAACGCGGGGGTTGCTCGCGCATGTTCACGTAGTACCTACAAATCGAGATGAGCATGCTTGGCCAATGCCGTCAACGGGTGGCGCACCATTGCCTGTACCTGCACAAAACGATTATCAATTATCGGGGTCAATCAAAGAGAGGATGGCGGGCGATACGGACTCCCAATTGTACTGTTGTATCCAGCCGTAGGGCAGCTCTCTCGCATCCGGGTTAGGAGGGGGAGAGGCCATGTTGGCGGTAGAGAAATGAGACCACGAAAGGACGGAGAATGGATTTTATAGACTCCAACACCGCAAGCAGTGCACCCGAATTGTATCCTGTGGACACTGCTTTGCTATCGTTTACGCAGCACTTACAAAGCGGCCCGAGCGCAGACACGTTTACAACGCAATCGCAAGCTAATTGGCAAACTGGTCAACATGTGCGCAAGATAACGTAGAGAAATATCGACAAAAAGAACACGTATAGTACCTCGACAGAAAACCTGCCATACACGAACGGAATGAGCACAGAACCATTGCTTCGGCTACTTTACTTCCTCTTGTCTGCCTTTTTCGCCTTTTTGGCAGGCGGAGGGGTCGGCTCTACATCCGACTCCTCCGAACTTCTGTCGTCTGATAATTTTTCTTCAACTTCCTCTCTCTCCTCTCCAGTCGACTCATCGTCAGACGCCTCCTCTGACTGTTCATTATCTGACGGGGGGACAACTTCCGCTGATCTAGGTGCAGGCTTCGCTAGTTTCTATTACTCCTGTTGAGAATACAAATACGTAAGGACCGATAAACAACTTACAGAAGTAACCTTCTTTTCGGGCTTCGCAGTGGGCTGGACCACTTTCTTTGGTGCCTTGGATGTCCCTACTGATGCGACATGGTTCGGGTTCGACGCATTGTATCTGGCCAACTCTTCCTCATGCGTTTGTTTGGCAGCAGTCACTCTGTCAAAGTAAGGCTAGCCGCAAATATGAGGGTCTTACAACGGAAAAGAGTTCTTGCACGATTACCTGTTTCTTCTCCGAAGGGAGACCGTTCCATTGCTTGGAGATAAGGCCCATAAGTTCCCTGTACTGGATCTCGGGGTTCTGGTCGCGAACAGCATTTCGAATCTCGTTCTGGAAGAGGATATAGGCAGAGGGAGGGGCCTTGGGTGCGTTTGGGTCCTTGGGCTTTTTCTCTCGCTTTCTTCGTTTACTGCCTTCTTCCGCTACACCCAAAGTCGTGAGCTTGCGTTTCTTCGACGGAGTAGGAATCGCGTCGATGGCGGTTTGCAAGGCCTCAATGACCTGAGGATCGTCAAGTGGCGCTTTGGCAACTACCTTGGCGAGCGCGTCGGCGAAATTACCAAACTGGCGCATGGCCTCGGCAGCAGAGGATAGTTTGGTGATGAACTGCGATAGAAGGGGGCCATTTAGATAAGCTATCCTTTCCACGGCGCGCGCACTTACATCAGTCCTCGTCGTGTCCACGTCAGAGGACTGTTCTTTAGGGGTTTTGGGGGCCATAGCCAGAAGTAAGTGTGGAGACGCGTTTGAAGTAGATTGGGAGAGAGAGACAAGGAAGGACTTGGTAGTGTGAAAATCGACTAGTGTTGTTGATAGCTGCAATTATAAGCTTTTGTTTGTTGATGCCTATTAGGATCATTATATTGAAACCCAACTAACCATCAGGTAAGCATTACTATGAATACAATTAAGTATCGGCTGGCCTGCACGAGCGTCCTACACGACCGAGGCAATGGCAGTAGTCGTCGTACCTGTAATGTGTGGGTGTGTTCTCAAGTATGGGCAAGGACTCGAGAGCCAACAAATGCGGTTAGGGCTCACTATTTATTGCACTGGTACGAACGCAGGGGTCAGTTCTTGTTGAGATCTGGACCGCATTGGATTAAGTATATTGGGTATCGGCGTCGCTCTGGGCGGCGAGGGACATGGGGCGTTGGTATCCTTGACTTGCGGACCATGGGCGATCATTTTAGAAGGGCTCTTGTGCACCGCTTCCAGCGAGAGCAGCAACCCGTGCCGTCATGCCGAGAGGGAATTGGAACACAGCTTGAAGCGGAGACGAAAACGATGGCAACACTAATTGCTCCGTCGGATGGTCAGTGCGCTTCATCCTCAGCACCATCACAGAGACAGAACTCGCAGGCGGTTGAGCGTTGAACGCCCTGCGAAAGGTGAAAAGGCTTGTATACCGTCTGCGTTTCTTCTCTTCCTTTCCGCGTCTCGTTTGCACAGAAATAAGCCGTTTAGTGTTGCCCAAAAACGCTTGAGAAACCAGGAGACGGCAGAAAAAGAGGAAATCTGTCCAGATGGATAGTATGTACCCGAATGTGCCAAACCAATGGCCGCAGAATGTCCCCGACTCCCAGCACGTCCATGTTGACGGCGTGCCCCCCTCAAACGACGACTGGAAAGACCGTTCAGCGGCCAACACCACCGCGGGAGGGTCAGCTGCTGCGCAGCCAAGCCTGGATCTGAGCGACTTTGGGTTGGGCGATATACCGGGTAAGCATTCCTTTAGGCGCCCATCAACAAACTTGCACCATCGGTCTCGAACAAAATCATTGACGTTTGCATTCAACAGGACCTTCCGCGTCCCCCTCAATATCACCGACACCGCAATCATACTATGCCCATCCGTATCAAAGCTTCTACATCTCCACCGTCGCTGCCCCATACAATGCCATGGCGTATGGTTCCATGACCTGGCCAAATTCCTCAGCACCATTACCACTATCGAGTTATTCGACACTAAATGGTGCAACCACGTCGCTATCCCAGCCCTCGTCGCAACAGCAAATTGCGTCTCCTCCACCCCCTCAGCCCCAGCTAATGATCGAGTAAGTGCATAAACATCTCAGGTCTGCGATGACTAAGCCCTATCTCACAGCCCCGCATTGACAACGATCAGCGATACGGAGACCGGTCGCCCATATTCACAGCCTTCAAATCCATCGCCGCAACAAACCCAGTCACGACCACAACAACCTCAGTATCAATATCAACAACCTACTTTATCGATTAATCCTTCTTATGTTCTTCCATCACATTTTTATTCGCATTCCCCACAGCACCAGCACGGTCAACCTCAGTCTCAACCTGCCACGCTCTCTCCTCATGTCCTTCATTCCCCCTCTACTTCTATGGCCGGTAGTCTGTCTTCCTTTTACTCTCCGTCCACGTCATCTACATCGACCAGCACCCCCTCGGTCGCGATCAATCCTCAGGCGCGCAAGGACAAATTCTCGGCTGATCTCAGATCACTTCTCCAGCCCCATTCATTCACTGGAGCTGGCGCTGTCAATTCCCTTGTATTGCATATCGACGACTTTGGTTCTCAGGAAGTGGACCCGACTACCCGACTGGAGATATTAACAAAAATCAGAGATAACGCCGGCAACCATTACTTCCGAGCATGGCTGGAAAATATTGCTGCAATGGATATTACTCGTGAATGGCTGAAAGCCGGTCTCATGGCTAAGAGCGATAGCCTTTTAGTTGAAACCATAATGCCATTGCTCCATGTCAGTTGGTTCGAGTTGTTGAAGCACGAGACGAGCCTGATATGCTCCCTTTAGATCGTGGATAGACTTCCTATGACGGTTGATGCTCTGAAGGCGTCGAAGTTGGGCAAGATCATCGTCAAACTAGTCAAGGAACCACCAGCGCCAGGTGAGTACCGTTTCAGCGTAATTCATTCTACCCTTGCATCCAATGGAGAAATACATACGTCTGCCCCTGCATTGAAACGTGCTCGTCTGTCGTATCATAATCTAAGCGAAAAACCTCATGTATCTAACAATTATCTGTTTGTCATTGTCCCACCGCAGCGATCAAGGATATGGCGTCGAATTTAGAGCGGAAATGGCGCCTGTTGGTCGAAACTGCCACGAAACAGGCAGAAAGCAATCCGACTGAGGGTGGGTCACGTCAGTTTGTTCCGCGGTCCGGCGAGCGCTAACTTTCATTCCAGATGTGAAACTGAAAAAACGGAAGCTGAACGAGCCACCGGCTGCCAAAGCACCACCACCTGCCAAGAAAGCTGCCGTCACACCTGCAGCATCATCCTCCAAGGTAACCGTGAAGAAGGAGGCGAAGCCTGTATCCCTGCCTGTCAAAGACTCGCGATCAGATTCATCATTTTTCTCGGCTCCGAAATCCAAACCGAAGTTACCCAGCTTCAAGAAGGCCCCAGTGACTGTCAAGAAGGAGCCAGACACGAATGTCGCACAACCATCATCGATCGATCCGTTTCAGGAAGCGCTCAAGTCCATGGGCAAAGGACGAAAAGCGTCTCCGGTCGTGTCCACACCACCTTCAATTCCGGCAGCGAACACACCTCCCGCAAGTAATGCCACTGGTAAGACGAAGCGGAAGACGGTCTCGTGGGCGCCGGAAGGTCAACTGGAGTCGATCCGGTTGATCGAACGTGCGGTCTACGACGACGATCCGGTAGATGTCAGCCCTCTGCTCTATTTTCTCGTGTACTGTACATTGATGTCGCGTGCCTTGAACTCTTTCGATAGGGTATACATACTGCGCACAGTCTTCGCGATCTTGATCGGGGAGAAGGGGCGGCATTGCATGCACACTTGTTCGAAGAACTCATTGACTGGACGGATCCAATAGGTGAGTCACCGAGATCACGATAGAACCTGTTCGATCACTAACAGCGGGATTAAACTCCATTTTTATAGCCATCGATATCCCGATAGACATTGAGCAGACACAACGCGGCCTACAGAGTGTAGAAAAGATTGCTCAAGAGGAACGAGAGCAGACCGCGCTGGGTGCTCTGTATATGAACGCGGCGCAGATACCAGACAGTCCGGCTGAGCCTGCAATGACGATTCCGGAGGAGGATGTTGATGCGGACGTCAAGATGATGACGGTGGGACCAGAGGGCGACATGATCTTTTGGAGCGGGGTTGCACAAACGCCGCAGGTGTCCGTCGCGGACCTGGTAAATCAACTCGCAGCTGGTAGCATGGATCATCCGATGAACGACTCCACGGCGGGCGGCGATCTGCCGATGGGCTTTGACCCGAGCATTCTGTCGTCCATACCACCAGAGCAGATGCAACAGTTGATGCAGCAGGCACAGGCGCTGCTCAATCCTGGGCAAGCGTCGGGTGGCAGTGGACAGCTACCGCCATTCGGTGATGCGAGTCAGGCGCCGGGTTGGAATGCGTCGGGCCAGTTTCAAGAGTTTGGACAGGAGTTCGCTGGGGACGATGCCAGCGCTCGGGCGCGATGGGCAGCTGACAAGGGACGAGGACGCGGGGTTCGTGGACGCGGTGGCCGAGGGAAGGGCGATGAGGGCTCGTATAGAAGTAGTAAACGAAGACCATGCAGTTTCTTTGCAGAAGGAAGGCGAGCATCAATCACCTTTGAATGTGAGAATGTATAAAAGCTGACGACCCATCTTTCGTCATCGCAGATGCAGATATGGCGACCAATGCGACTTTAGCCACGAACCGATTTTTTAGCTTATTCCATGTCCGGGTTCCCTACCTTGTTACTTGCATATGTTGGAATTTATTGCATCCGTTGATCCGAGCTCGAGTCAAGGCGTATCGAACTTCGACAACTAACCACACCAAAAGGTGCCTTTTTCTTATTCACATCTACGCTGCGCTTGGGTGCTCAGGTCGAATCGCCGCGAAAAATAGTTGGCAATGTTCAGAGAGCATCGTAGTGGTACAGAAAGCAATAAATAACACATTGATGAAGGCACCACCAGAATCCGAGCAACAGCAGCGCGGTTCACGTCCTGCCAAAGGATAGAAAGATATATGTAACAGCCGGACGCTCGGGCTGATATGATGGCCATGCACAACACAATATACTTCCGACGCATCGATAGCGACACAGGATACTCCACAAAAATCCACCAGATGTTAACCATTCCGCCTTGGTTTGCGTATCTTTTTCGATTGTGGTTCAGCGTTGCCGGTTGTCGGCGAGTTGGTATCGTTGGGCTTGCGTTTGAGGGTTGCCGCGGTCATTGTCGGGGTAGATGAAGTCAGTCCCGCCTGCGAAGGAGCGGGAGGCTGATTAGGTGCTGGGGGAGCGGGGCCGGAGGTGGGGAGCTTACTCTGCTTTTGGGGGGTATCAGCAGAGGGCGGCGGCGGAATATTTTGGGGTGAACTGCCTGATGTAATAGGATGTATAGGAATAGCTGATGGTGACATGCCCGGATACAGCGCCGACGTGGGTGGACCTGACATGCCCTGATACAGTGCCGATGTGGGTGGACCGCCATAACCCTGGAAACCCCCACCTCCTGGAACTGGACCCATGTATGCGCCATTGACAGTTGGATTATGTGCTGCCTCCCGGAGTTTCTTTGCCAGCGCTGAGAGTGCATCTACGTGGAGAATTTTGTCAGGGGGCGTATTCATACGTATTCGGGAGTGGCGTAGCTACCCATCGGCCCCAGTCGCGTTTCGTTTGCGAACGCGATCAAGTCTGTCATCTGACTTACGCTCTCAGCCAGCTGTAAAATGAAAACCGATTCGGATCATCTTTCGAGGTAAATGTCGTGGAGTACGGACCTCTAGACATCGCATGGTGGCTTGTGGAATGCCAAAAGCGTTCACTGGTTCCCCTGGTATTGATGCACTGTCGATCAAAATGCGAGGCTCGTCCCATTGTCTGTCCTCCTCTCGTTGACCGAGAGGTGGGCCATTCGGGCCTGGAGTAGGAGCATTACGCACACGGGGTGTCTTGGGTGTCTCAACGGTACGCTGACCAGCGATACCATCGAGGGAGATAAACTTCTCGTGTGTATGTGCATCGAACTGAAGCTGATCAAATCTGAGCGTATAGGTGCTTTGTTGGGGTTGTGCGGGACTTGTGGTGAGTGGAACGATGAAGACGTGGACGGTCAGGGGGCCGCGTAGTGTGACAGTGTATCCGTTGTTATACTTGTACGTCCACACTGCGCTGACACATTCTACGACTGCGTGATGTTGGGCAACCAGTCTCTCGCGAGCGCCATCAAGTGACAATGTCATGGACTTGACACCTGATTGCGTAGTCACCAGAAAAAAACGGGGTAATATGGGAACGCCGATTTCTGAACGCGATGCCGCCGGTAATTCGTGTCAGCGTTGCAGCTTGAGTAGTCAGAATGCCAGAGTAACGTACCAAACGGTTTAGCTTCGTTCCTCTGGTTATCCTTCCACAGAGTGACCTTCATGATCGCTTTTGGGGTAAAATATTCATGCACTAGCCCGTTCCAATATGATAATTGATGTTTCTAACAAAGAAATCACGAGATCCAAGTTAGCGAGGAGGCTGATAGTAAGTGAAGGAAAAAAACTAACGAGGGGATTTTCATTTGAGAGTTGTCCGCTAAACTGTAGTAGACGAGTGAGCCCTTGGCCGAGCCCGATTGGGGCGGCCATTCTGTGGATGTAAAGTATCAGGATCTCGTCCTGAGACATAATCAATGATGCTCAGAACTCACACAGAATGCCGCGGAATGACAGAGGGTTGTGTTTGTGACGTACTCGCTTCTGAGGAAGCCGCATTAGTAGCAGGCGAACTGCTGGTTGGTCCCTGCGATGGACGAGGGGCTATAGGCTGCTGCACCGACGGAGACTGTCGCCGCTGATGAGGCGACGACTGGGGAGGCTGGGTATGAGGGGTTATTCGGGTAGAAGTGAGAAGTCCAGATGAAGAAGAGGGGAGTTGTGATTGAGAGCTCCGTGGTGTGTGTGATGGGCCAGCCTGTGAGGGTGGGCGACCTGGCGGCCCTTGTGGTTGGGACTGTGGTCGTTGTGGCTGCTGTTGGACATGTGCAGCCATAGGATCGGACGGAGAGTGACGATGGGGTGGGGGCATTTGCCGTGGTGGTACAGAATTCCCGTGCGCAGTGCTAGGATGTGATGGGGGACGTGCGGGTGGGGGAGGGTTTGGTTGTGACACGAAATGACCGCCAAAGTTGTCGTTTTGCTGAAGCTGCTCGAACTGTTGTGCAGTGGTAGACTGAAATGAGGAGCGAATGGGGGTAGAGGTATTTTGAAGACCGTCGCTCATGGACTGTGGCATCTCGAGAGCGCCATTTTGGGAGACCGGGGGAGCAAAGGAAAATGCAGCGCCGGGATTTGGTATTCGAGCTGAACCCGCGACTAGGTTCTGGGAGAAATGGTTGTTCTGGAGGCCAACGAAAGCATTGTCGGGATGGGACATCGGACGAGGACCCGATGCTTGGGATGGGCCGGGCTGGCCCATGATCATGTTAGAAGCGGCATGCTGCTGCTGGGCGTGGGCACCCGGGCGGGGAGAAGAGGAGAGGGAGGATGGATGGTGAGGATGGCCGGAGACAGTCGGCTGAAAAGAGTTTTGAGATAAGGACTGCTGGAGACCCGCCTGCGGCATTCCTGGGGGTTGTGGCAGACTGTTCATGATCTGGGAAGGCGCGGAGGGGGCCCTGAGAGGGTTCTGTGGCACGGCGGTAGCGCTCGGCTGACGACCCATTAAATCTGGGGAAATTGATCCCGGGATGGAGGATGGTAAGCGAGACATGATGGGCTGCTGAGGGGGGCGGAGGTGGGCAGGGATGTTAGACTGTGGAT